>JBBPCS010000672.1:9870237-9900127 GCA_037974645.1 Hollardia meadi
AATAGTCCTCATGGGGACCAAAGACCGGTCCTAATGCGGCAAAACGTAATTTCTGACGTCCTGGTTGGGTTTAGAGCAATGGTATGAATTGAGGTCAGGTTAAGGTTAAGGTTAGGCAGGAATTGGTTAAGGTTAGGGTAAGGGTTAGGGTTAGGCTGTACACAATGAATGGAAGTCAATGCAATGTCCTAACAAGGATAGCTGCGCAAACTTGTGTGTGCTGATGTTTTAGAAGAGGGGACACAAAGGCAGCGGACAACACGCTCCAACTGCAGCCTGAAGTCTCACACACTTTGCGGAGTGTGTAAGGTGTGAAATACAACCTGATGGAGTTATGAGCTAAGTCGTGTGTAAACACAGAGGGAAAAATGGGAAGGAAACAATTATACTGCAATGTTCGTCCCAAAATACACAAAACGGAGGACAGAGAGAGGCGAACAAGAGGGCCTCAAACATTCTGCCAGACAGAGAGAGGCCCTCTCGTTCCCTCTGATGTGTCACTCACTCATAACTATGCGGCTGCAGGTTGGGATTTGTCCTGCTGAATCATAATTAGAAATATACCACTGAATCTGTGTGATCCTTCCAATACTCTCCTCCTCTTTTCACCCCTCTCTGGTCTTCCCTCCTCTATTCTTGCCACCTCCTCCTCCTCTTCTGCATTCTTTCTCCTGGGCCTATTCTCTCCGAGAGCAGACATTCCCCAGGGGTTTCTCAGGGCACTGAGTGAGTGGAGGAGGGTTTCTGGCCCCACTGACTGGCTACAGTCATAGCTCTGCCCAGCTGCAGCCTCAACTGTGATCCACAGAATGAGAGAGTGCGTGAGAGCGACGGCAAGACGTATCAAAACACACACAGGCAGCGAGTTCCACAGTGTAATTATGAATTGCCATTGCATGCAACTGTTCCATTAGCCAGAGCGTGACTGCCAGCAGAGACATATAGATAGAAAATGGTAGTTGTTAGAAGGCATGGCGTTAGACAGAAAACCTTGAGCAGGAGATTAGCACTGCTAATAACTTAGATTAGCATGCTTGACAGAGGAGCCAACTCAGACCTGCAAATCCAGGCCTAAAACACTGGATATGTCACTCTAACAATGTGAAGGCATATCACGCTACTATATCTAAACTGAAGGTCAGCGGTGCTGGCGCCTACTTTCTGCCCCATGTCTAAACCCTGTGTTTTTCCTGCTACTACACACTACTGGTTCACCGTTCACCTCAAACTCCCAGCATTCAACCTGTTCTCCCTCACACTTTCCCTCATAACCAACAACTGACTCCTGTTCTGACGCACGATTCTTATGGGACTAGGATGGTAAATAAAATAGACGCTGCAATATTATTGATAACTGACAACTGTGGTTTCTATTACCTTAAACTGTCAACATAGATGGATTTGCTGTAGTGTTTTTCACCTGTCTTCCACAAGTCATTGGGACAAATTATAGCCAGAAACACCAGTAAAACCCAATGTTTTCTAATTACAAGTAGAAGATGATGCGAACGGCTTTCTCCACTCTGCAGGATTTATTTATGCTAAATCCAACATGAATAAATTCAACCTGATTCTGGCCAGAACTTGATTTTAATCAACCCTTTAAACATTTAATATTAAAAATCAACTGTATCACCTCTTACACACTCGAGTTTCCTATCTGTGTATCTCACCTCTTGAGGTGGAAGCGCAGGTACTTGAGCACGATGGGCCCAGGCAGGAAGGTGCAGCTCATGCAGGTAAGAAGTTGCCAGTAGCGGAGGTGTGCGGCAGTGTACGGGTCAGGCGTGTAGCTTGTCTGCTTCACTAGCTGGCAGTAGACCTCATCGCGGAGGGGCCGCAGGTCCAAGCAAGTTTGCAGCACGCCCTGGATGATGGGAACCGGCTCCCGAGCAGACTCCAGCTGCTGTAGGCAGTTGAAGAGCTTCACGGCCTCCTCGCGCACCGAGCCATAGCCTTTCCCGTTGTGGTCTAAGGAGAGGAGGAGGATGCAATATTGTGTTGTACTGTCTTTTTTTTTAGCCTTTTCTTCCCCTGTTTGCACTTGTTTTAATTACAGCCAAATCAAGAAAGGTCGTTCTAATAGCATTCTTTTGTGTTACATGCAGCTTCTTATCGATTCAAACAGGGCAGCAATTGCAGAATTACCCCGTGTCTTTCTAACAAGCAATAAAGCCCTTGAACGGTAGTTATAGAAAATGGTCGCTAACTGTACAGACACACAGGCTTGAGTAGTCCGTTTCTGTTAGACAGAATAAATAACGTTTATAAATCTGGAATATTATACACAAGATTTAGTATATATTTAATAACAGCTTAAAGAAAGACTCAGCCATCTTCTTCAGCCAACTTCACACATTGTTGCTATATGATAATGTATGACATGTACATGTTAAATACTTACATGTGTGCTCCAGGCTGCCATAGGGGAAGGGCAGCAGAGGAGCGTACAAGGGGCCCTGGGTGTACTTCAAGATGGGATTGTGCTGGTAGATGTGCTCCACTATCTCGGGGTGGAACTTATTCTCCTAAAGTACAAAAGTGATTTTAAAAAAAATATTGTCACAACAACATCAGTAGACACAGTTTTTAAAAAAAAACAAAACTTCCATATGCCTTTAATATTCCTGCAGCCAACCTGAAAGCAAATCAGTGAGTGGGTGATTGAGTGTGACTGTTTGTCTGTCAGGGGTGACCGGGGTCGATTTGACCAGGGTCACAATTCAGCTCTGGCAACTTTCAAAGCAGCACAAAGGTCAAGTGATGACCCAGCAAACCGCACTAGCATGACTGACATGTTATATTTTATCTGCTGGTGTCAATGAGTTTAGTGTGCATGTGTTTGTGTCTTTCGCTGCCTATGTGGATAGATGCCTTCCAGCAATACAGATGGCTTCAATGCTCCTGCCCTCTAGCACCTGTTGCTCATTAGAAACGTTGCCACTGCTCTGGCTCTCTCCTGCCTCAGCAACCCCCCCCCCCCCCCCCCCCCCCCCCCCCTCGCCCCAAACCAGCCACTCTTTCACTCTGGCCTGCTTTCACCCCTCCTTAGTGGGGCAAAGTTGACACATTCTTCTGAAGTGTTTGGTGCACACTGGTGACAGGCTTGTCTGTTTGAAACGTGGGACTGAGATGCTGCTTTGTAGACCATGTGGAGCTGGACACACCACAACATCGAACATCCATGATATTTCTACACTGCACTGACATGGTTAGGCCCACAGACTGTCTCTTATTCCCTTTAGTTTCCCCCGACACATACATTTATTACAACAATAATATGCTTGTTTTCTTTTTTGCCAAAAGCTAGATTAGTAATGATTGTGATGACTGATACCACTCTCAAGTCAGCACGGTAAAGAAGAAGAAGCTTTAGAAGAGGTACAACGTAGTGAAATGTGTTCCCTGCATTTAATCCATCCCTGAGGAGCAGTGGGCAGTCACCGTACAGTGCCCGGGAACCAATTCCAGATCTAAGCCAGTGCCTCAGTAAAGGGCGCTGACCATAAAATTAACCTAACATATATGTATTGATGGTGGGGAAAACCATGCAAGCATGGGGAGAACATGCAAACTCCACTCAGAAAGGCCCTGCCCGAGCGAGGAATCGAACCCAGGACAATGCTAACCACTGAGCCACTGTGTGTAGCACAGTACATATAAAGCTATAGCCAGCAGCAGGCTAACATACAGTAGCTTAACGCTGGCACAAAGACTGAAAACGGGAGAATAGCTAGCCTGACTCAGGCCAAAGGTAACAATATCCACCTGCTAGAATGCTAAAGTTCACCAAGTAAAAAAACTAAATGTAAAAATTTTCCTTTTTAAAGTGTGTTATGGGATCAGTAACTTCCTGGAGTCAAGAAATGGTTCGGCATACAACTTCCCACAAAAAAGGTGAGTTGTTTTTACATTTCAGTTTTTTTACGGATTAAACAAACAAGATTAATTAGAGAGTTTTAGAGGTGCTGCTCGGCCGATTTTGTCGCATTTGGACAGAGCCAGGCTAGCTGTTCCCAGGGCTTCCATGCTAAGTTAAGTCAGCCAGCTGTTGGTGAAATAGCAGCTTCATATGTAGCTTACAAACATGAGAGTGGTGTCTACCTTCTCAGCTAACTCCCAGTATGAATGTGAACAGGTTGAACTTTTCCATTTAAGGTTAATTCTCACTTATTACAACTTGGGACTTGTTTTCAGAGTTTTGTCCTGAATTAAAGTGCTCACCAAAGTAATTGCCAGTAATTCTGCCAACAAGGTCAGTGGAGGAAAGTGGTTAGATTAAAAAAAAAAAAAACTTAATTTGGAGGTAAAACCTAAACAAAGTTAATCTAAAATAGCAACTAATAGTCCCACAGTGCACAAGGAAACGGTGTGTTTGCACAGCTACTTTAAGTACAGTGGGTCTGAGTTGAGCCTGGAATTCTGTGTTAACTGGTTGAAGTTTAAAACAGACAGTTTAGGTAATAATTGTATAGTTTGCTTACATTTTTTCTTTCAAACGCAAGATTGTCTGATTGCTTGTGTTTCCTGCTCTATCTACACTTACATTAACTTGCTGAATACAGCGTTATTACAGACATGAATGCAAATCTGACCATGGTTTAATAAACCATGGTCAGATTTATAATAAAGCAGGTCACCCATTTAATCTGCTCTTCAGATCTTAATTTTTTCTGTCTTTCACACATGGCCTCTGGCTGTAGGTCCAAGGCTAAAACTGCAATCCTTTGTGTCTGTGGCTGGAACATGAATCTATGCTCTAAAGATAAGAGAGCACGCCTGTTCACACAAAGCCTCTTCTGTTTATTCTCTCTTTGATTTTTGCAGCAGTAGTCCTAATCTCACACTTGGGAGGGAAAATACATCACCTATTTGAGAAAGCGTGCCTGTGTGTAAAGGTAAGGGAGAGAGAGAGAGAGAGAGAGAGCGACACACTGAAAGAGACTGTGAGAGAGGAAGACTAGAGAGGACAAGCCTTCATGGGTATAGGGAAAAAAATGGATGAGGAGCACTTAAAAAGCAGGCCCCCTCTGTTCCTCCAGAATATAAGCTTGGCCCCTCTTGGGGAAGCAGACAGGGGCAGACGTAGGCAAGCAGATTAACCACTTGCTTCGAGATTAGAGACTCTCGTTGGGAGATTAAGGAGATGGGAGGGCAGGCAAACGACTGCTTATCTGGCCCTGCTGCTTCACACCAAGCACTCCTCTCCACCTCCTCTGCCAAAACAAGTGGGGCAGACTGATGCAAGACGAGTCGGCTGTCTGCTCAATGAGATTCTAGCACGCTGTGCTCTATAGCAACCCTTGGTCTAAAAATATGTCTGTCCCTTATAAACGCATTTACTTTAATCTCCTTCCAGATGAGAAGGTAACGCAAAAGGCATCCTTTCAAATCCCATGAATCCAAATTTTCCAAGGATTTAATAATAACTGTAAATACCTTTATCTTGAAATGACCCCTCTGTTTCAGGTCTGTTATATCTGTCCAAGTGTGGTGGATCATTTAAATAAAAGAGAGAGCAAGCAGAGAACTCTGTACTTGGAGAGCAGGGGGGAGCAACGGCAACTGTGTTTTTGTGTGTGTTTGTTTTGTGACCCACCTCGATGTCTCGAATAAGGAGCTGTGTTGGTGTTTCCACTGGCGCTTTGGTATCAATGATCTTCTGGATGGCACATGCCCAGTGCACTGCCTCGTTGAAGTGCTTGGTGTACAGCCTGTAGCAGTGCTTCCGTCCATATACTGTGATGCTCCAGTAGCCTGAAAGAAAAGTGCGCAAAAAAGATTTTATATAATTGGCATTTGGAATTCAAACTGCACCTCATCTGACAGTGTAATTTAAGTAAATGGGGAAGAGAACAGTGAAATGTTCTCTGCACGGGGCACTCTGCATATCTGGCATGACTCCCTCGCCCTGACTTCCTCTCTCGGTTTCACTGAGGATCATAGGTCAGGCTGAGAGGAACCTCAGACCACGCCAAAACCAAACAAGAAGTTATTCTGCTGATGAGTTAGGACACAAGTGTAAAACCCCTCAGTGTGTCTCCTCTTGGACAACTTGCAAAAAAAGTGAAAAAAAGGCATACTTCCTCCTTGTGCAGCGGAAGTATGAGGCGTACCCCAGGCAGCTTTGCCTGATCTGCAGCCCCGCGGCTTTTTATCAGGCTTTCCTGCTACGTGACTTGGCACCACATCCTTCTTTGTTTAGCCTCTCGGTGGAGAACAAACCCAAAATTAAGAGGTTTTACAACTGAGATTATGACATGGTGTTACTGCCATTGGCCACTTTGAAGCTGTTTGGTGCCCTAACATCAACTCTGCTGAAAAGAGTCAATGAAGCCAAAGATGGAACCCTTAAAACCAAACTACACACAAATCTTTTGTAGTTGCTCAGTTGCTTATTAGGAACACAAAGTTGTTCACTGGTGAAATAGCCGATAGAGCTAATGACAAAGCCGCTATTGAAAGCAAACTTCTGTCCAGAAAAGTCCCCTGGCATATTGAGTTAGTAAGAACTACGTTTGGATTTATTGAATGATTTGGATATTTTAAGTGGTTTGTGGAAGTCAGCAGGACATAATCCCCTCCTTTCATGGACAGGCAGACAGACTGGGCAACATGTTTGAGTAATACAGAGAATTGAAAAGGACAAGTCTTCCCTGTGTCTCTTTCCATATAGCAAAGACTCCTCTTTATTCTCTGTGGCTTTTGTTTCTTTCATTCCAGAAAGGGAAGGGAGATGTCTCAGAGGTTTTTTAGACCAACCTAACCTTGAGCCACATTTTGGACCAAACACAGCTGGGGCTTCCCAAACTTACTCAGATTTATAGCACTCATGGGAAGGGAAAGGGGACCACAAGATGTCATTTAAATATCACAAAAACCCAGAACAACTTCCCAAGTATTTTTGAAACTTCTGTGATCACAACACCGCATAGGGAATTTACACAGTCTGGACTTACTGGACTCAACAGAGATTACAGGCAAGTATACATACAGTAAGCGTGAGTCAGCTATACATCAGCCTGTCTGTGTGCCCCTCACCTGTCTCCTTGTATGTCTGCTTGTCTGGCCAGATGACAGAGCAGAGGTTGGTGAGGACCAGCGTGCCCAGTCTGCGGGCTCCTTTCTCCGGTCCACTGTAGTAGTCGAGGGAGTCCTGGCCCAGCACGAACCAGTACCGACGCTGCTTGATCCAGTTTCCTCGCACCTCCAGCAACAGCCACCCTTTAAATAAGATACACACACAAATCATATGAAACTTAAACTTCAAAAGTGAAATAACACAGTGGCTCTTATACACGCCAGTAGAACTGCAACAAATATTTGATTAGTCAAACAAAAGAAAATTAATTTGCAACTATTTTGAGAATACATCCATAGTTTAAGTCATTTGTAATGTTAAAATACCAAACATTTGATGGTTACCCAATTTCCAAATGTGAGTGTCTGCTGCTTTATCTCACCCTACGTTATTGTACAAAAAGTAAATTTGGACTCCAGACATCAGATATTGTGATAGACATTTCTCACTGTTATCTGATCTTTCATAGACAAAACACTGAATAGACACAGATTACTCAAATGACTTGCAGCTTTACATAACATGAGCCCCATACATCACTGTACATGAGCTGAACAAAACAGAGCTGCCGACCCATGTATTCACTAAGAATAATCCAACCAATTGTAATTGTAACATGTAATTGTCTATAAAGTTTGTAGCCGTCTGTATGTGACTGCCATGTGGATAAAAATACAGCCAGCTAATGGCATAGGCATTAAAGTCATGCATGCAGCCAACATAATTACCACTTTAGAGGTTGACAGAGAGTGACAGAGCAGAGAGAGAGAGAGAGAGAGATGTACTGGAACATTGTGACAGAGACAAAGGGAGTAAAGCAGCCAGCTCTCACACACACATGCCCATTGGTCTTGCCAGGCCTGGCCCTACTACGCAAGATTGTTGTGTTCTCAAAGTCCTGAGGGTTTGGAAAGACTGCAACAGGCCAGAGTCACTCCTCCCAAACAGCAGTAACCTTCTTCTCCCTCTCAGCTGTGTGTGCAAATTTCCTTTAAAAAAATATTTCATCACAAAGTAAACTAGCCTGAAGAGAAACACAGGAGGATTGAAGAAACCTGGTAGGGTGTCATCCAAAGGGGCTGACAAAGGCTGGCACTTGGACCAATAGTAAGCAGGGTGGGACCATCTGCAGGGGCAGGGCACTGCTATGGAAGTGTACTGTTTGTCGGTTGGCTGTGCGTGTGTGTTCATAGGGCTTGTGCATGTGCTTGAGACTGGTTTTAAAGGAACAATTAGGCAATGTACCTTCAGCTTCCTACCCCGTTTAAACGGCAATGACGCCACACGAGCATCACAGCTTCCTCTGTGGTTAGCAAGCTGCGTGCCACCTGTTAGATGGTGCTCATTTCGCCTGCCTCTTTCTTCTCTCTGCTCTCACGCTTTTCATATTTTTTACTTTCATCTCCCCCATTTCTCTTCTCTCCACTTTTTTCGTCCAAAGCTTCCACTGCCTCACTTCCACTCCAAAATAAAAATAAAGAGAGAGGAGGGGGCTGAAGGCTCAGCCTCTCAGGCTATGTTTCCTGTTTGAGAATGCTTCTAAAGGATATAAGTGGCAGGTCTGAACCCACCATAAACCCACTCAATATAGCCCAAAGCAAAAACCCTGAAGGTACTTAACACCACATCAGAGGGGGGCAGCATCAAAACCCAACGTGAAATGGATAAATAAAAACCATGAGGTAACCCTGGCTGAGCTTACTGACAGGCTGGATGTGAGACAGGGGAGGCAGACAAGCTGACTGGGTGAGAGATATGGAGAGAAGCGCATGTCTGCTACCTTGACGCCTTTGTCACAGACATAGGACGTCCCACAGATAATGCTCTTTTTGGGAACTTTAACAGTGTGATAAAGAAAGGCAAAAAAATTTCTTATTGCTGTTATTGCTCTTATTCTTTTTATTTGTTGTCTCTTATTGCCCTTAGTCTATTATTGCTTTGTTTTGGCACTTTGTGTCTTTTATTTTAACTTTATTTTCATTTTTCTTTAATCTTGTCTTGTTCATGTTTGGCCTGACTGTGTGCTATATGAATAAAGTTCATTATTATTATATTATTATTATTTAAAAAAAGCAGGTCCCCAGACCCCCTGTATAATCCTCCCATGGTCCCCCATCTGGATCCCATCTCTGTGGCCTGCTAATGTCTCCCCTGGGGGCCACGGCTCACCCTTAATTTGTTTCATTTGTGACCCCTGACCCCCAACACCCTGCCCCCTCAAACACAGACTGAGCAAACAATCTCCCTCTCTGTGCGTTTCCATCTCTTTACTGCAAACCTCCTGTCACTTTTATGAGTACAGAACGTTCCATAAATGTTTGAATATTATTATGAAATATAAGCAGTGTCAATAAAAAGAGACCTCACCTCAAAGATGAATTCTGAAATTTGTTTAATGCACACGTTTGAGAAATTGCTCTGCAGGCATGTGGATGCCAGCATTTCCCAACAAAATAATTTAGGAACATCTGTAAAATTGAAGCACTGTTTCAGTTGAAGCAAACATTTTCCTCCTGAAACACTTAACTTTCTGGTCAGCCCCTGAACCAAAAGCCATAACAATGACTTTATGCTATGTTAAGTTTTGTGAAAACCAGTCCATCAGACAGAAACTATGACAGTATGGCTATTTTAAAGTCTAAACTTTATTTATTAGGCCTGCTAATGTTGTCACGTGGCTGTTCATGGATTCATATTTTAAAATTTTCCATGAGTTTTACAATTCATCCGTCCATCATCAGTCTACATCGGCACTTTTACTGGCTCATTTTCAATACTGAGACAATATTAACTCCGTACAGCCTCAGGATGTCCTGCTGAAAAAACAAACATTCCGAACGAGAAGAAAGGCCCTAATGGAGGAACTGTTGAAAACATTGACACAGAGAGAAATTAGAGGAATTATCAAACACCCTGAGGTGTCCAACCTGTTGTGGTGACTGTAATTGAGAGATCAGTTGAAGGATGGGGGCGTGGTGCAAAAGCTGAGATTCCAACTGACAGTGTAATCAATAGCCGAAAGAAAGTAGCTGTCCTCTGCTTTGGAGGTAACTCTTCTCCGACAGTAAAACAGGGACAGAGAGGGGACAGCTGCAGTGAGGGAGGGGCACTAGTCAAGGGCGCATAGTAACTGCTGTCAGAATTAGGCAATCTGACTGCCGCCATTCCTAACAGGACGTAACTTATCCAAGTGCTGGCATTTTACTGCTCCCTTTTAGCAGCAGACCAAGAAGAAAAAAAAAAGGAAAAAAAAAATCACACAGAAATATCATATGAGATCATTCCTCAAAAGCATCAGACACCCAATACAGCGCTCCTGATGCCAGTAACTATCCTCACATCCTCACAGGAACACACGGAGGAAGGGGAGGGTGGGAGCAGCTGTGGGCCACATGTGGTCGGAGGGTGGACGGCTACAGGGCGACAGTACTTATTAGGAGATCATTAGAGTAATGAAATATATACTATACTTTAATGAGATGAACAGCACCAGCCTAGCCCAGCAAAGACCTCATTTCTGAGAGAAGGGCTGCAACTAAAGATTATTTTAATTCTTGACTAATTTATGGATAGTTTTTGATGAATGTATTAAATGTTTGGTCCAAAGTGATCAAGGTGATGGGTTCAAATTGCACATTTCATCCAGCAGTCCAAAATGCACAGGTATTTAATTTGCATTAATATAAAACAAAACCAAAAAAAAGTAAAAGCTTACATTAAAGAACATGAACCAGTGAACGGACCAGCATCTTTGCTTAAATGACCAATCGCTAATGAAATTGACAAAGGGATTAATCAATTTATCGTTTAAACTGTATGACAACGTTCGCCACAACTGAAAGTTATGATATGCGAGTCCAACTCACCTTTGACCAGCAGTTCGGGCTCTTCCTCCAGGCCCATCTTATTCTTCTCAATGATCAGGCTCTTCATCTCTTCAGACCCCTCTGACACAGTGTGCCTGTGTGGAGGAGCAGAAGGAGAATGTAAATAACTCCGCTTCCCTCTCAACTCCAGTCTTCCCCTGACTACTCCCTCCCATTGGATGGCTAATTGGCCCAGAGGCACACAGTTGGCTGTGAACCCCCCCATGTGACACTGTGCCAACTACAAGCCTCTCTGTTAGGTGTGGGGGTCACACAAGGGGGGTACTGGAAGAAGTGCCACAAATATCTGTCCTCCAGCGTTCTCCTACTTTCCCTCCCTAGCAGCACGCAAACTGAACACACACCGATGCATACCACGCCACTGCGGGCAGCTCGTCTGTCTTTTATCACTTTGGCCGACAAGTCGAGCAAGCGACTGAAAATAAACGTGACAGAGCGACGCCGGCCTGACTCCCAGACAGCCAGCTCATGCCGGTCAGAGAAAGGCGGAAGGTTCAAGAGGTCACAGCCTTGGATAGTTAAAAGCAGAAACATCAAACACATCTGTAAATCTGCTGAACTGCTGTTCTTTCTTTCCCTCTCTTATGCCTCATGATCGCGCTTGCATACGTGAAGCTTCGACATCTGGTTAGGCAACGTTCACAAACTTTGTTATCTTAGGCCAAGGCCCATTTCCAGTCTATTAGATTGTTTAGAGGTTTTATTTCTCCTCATTTATTTATCTAATTACTTGTTTATTTTCTCTATTTCCGGGGTCTTGCTAACATGTGAGGTACAAGTGACAAATCCTTCCTTCCTTCCTGTCCTCCTCCTCCTCCTTGTCCCGGTATTATTGCTCAGGAAATGAATCAGGCCCTCTCTCCAAGCGATATTTGGCCTCTAGTTACCTACTCCTTCACCAGCTGATTTATGTCGGTATTGATCTGATAACTCGAGAGGGTTCCTCCCCACGGAAGGCAGCAATAATCAATGAGGCTGAATATAGCCGTATCCCTTTTGACTCAGCTTACATGACTACAGAAGTCACTTCCTTTCTTTTTGTGTGCGCTAACCAGATCCTCTCTCTAGCATGGTTTATCAGTTTAACCTCTGTGGCATCACTTTTGAACATTGCGTATTATGCTTAAATGCATACAATTCGATTCCTTTATGACATATATTTGCAGTTGTAGATCCCAACTGACTGGCATTAGTCTTTATTTCAGCTAATGTTTAGACGCAGTGAAAATTGGGGGGCCAGTTTTTCTGTATGTGTGTATGAACTGGTTCACGGCATCATCAGAAAGCAGAAGTGAGAAGGATAGAGTCAGGATTCTGTCACATTATAGTCAGTCAGGCCTCATAAATAAGCTGGATCACCTGCTACAGCAGTAACCTTCGGAGACCTCCGACAGTCCCTGCATACACAGGGCCCACTTAAAGACATTTATATAAACAGAAATGTGACGATGTCTCTTATTTTAGGTTGATACAAAACCCTGCAACATAACAGAGACATGTACACAGATGAGTAGAGTTAATCAGTATGTAACCCAAATGGTAAAGGGTTTAGATTTATACATAAAAAACAAACAAACTATTCTTCAGTTGGAGAATACAGCCTATTGTGCACAGCAGGGTTGTTTATGTTCAGTTCCTTGGGTTATTTGTACTGTTGTTTGTGATGGGCTTGCATCCAAAATCAGCAATTTAAAAAACAACCCTTACACTTAGCATGCACTGAGATTATAGCGAGGCCAATTCTGAATTTCTCCACAACTGGTGTAACCTGCTGCAGGATTTGAAACCACAATTGAAAATGTAATGTGGTTTTAAAAAAAAAGGAAGGAGGAATATTCAAAATCAAACTTGGCTCCCGTGTCTCCAGATTTCAAGGAAATGATGGTATTTTGCCATACCACTAGCACAGACAGAAATATGTTTTTCTGCTGCTAACTGGTCGGGTCCCATCTCCAACCTGAAATATTTAATAAGTCAACTTCAGTGCTTTTCGTTAAGGCCATGTAGAGACAGAGGAGGGACTACAGGGGACAGAAGCACAGGTCCAAACCCAGGCTTTGACATTAAGCAGCACTGACCTTCAATTTAAATGCTGCCTTAGCCAAATAAGTTTGACCATTGTGTCCAAAAAGTCACGCTAATGTCCAAAATCTCCCTGGCTGGTGACCAATGCAGTATAAAGCTGTCTAAAAAAGAAGTCTGCCCAGTGTTTCATAATGACAACAAACTATTTTGTTACAGGATAGTGAGACATGGTCTTTCACATGATCTTTTTCCTGTTTATTATGACTTGGCAAATTGTTTTTTTATCATTATAATAAGATAAATCAGTGTCATTACAAAGCGTATAAAGACTAAAGTGTAAAAGATAGTCACAGTCTAAAACACAGTAGTCTATATCAGTAGAATCAGAGAATTAATAACTGAGCTCTGACAAAATGCTGAAAATCATACACTGCAATAGTATCTTCAGCTTCAATAGCAGAAGAAATATAAATATGTGAGCATCTATTGACCACACACACACACACACTCTCTGTAGTTACTGAACAGAACATGTAATTCATTAAAAAGGAACAAGCCTGTTTCAGGCAAACCTGAACCCTCCTTCTAGTCTTCTTGTGTGTCTCAGATAGTGCAAGCAATGCAGTTGCACTGGGGCCCATGGGGTGGGAAGGTGGGGGTTGGGGGGGGCATAGACAGAGTCTTCAACAATCTGTTTGGCAGAGAAAAGGCCTTGCAAGTAATTCAGACTGACTCCCCAGAAACACATGTGTTCAAAGATTAAATTTGCTATATTTGCACTTGAAACGGCAAACCCATCTCTCTCATGTTTTTCTTTCTTTTTTTGTCAATAGCAATCTATAACAAAATTATATGCAAGTTATATCTACATTATCAAAGGCTTAGTAGGCTACAAGTTTGGTAAATTATGGTCACCACCAGTTGGATAGCCAGCCTATAAATTATGGTACGCTAGCTAATAGCCTAGTAGATGGTAGCTGGGCTTTTCTAGCAGTGTATGTGTGTGTACTTCATAACTAGTGGTCACTGGGGCTCGTCGTAACTATTCCTCTACCCAGGCTTCAAACACTCTTGTTAATTAACATTAGCGTGGCACAAATTAATCTATACTTTCTTTAGCACTTTCTCTAACCCTAACCCTCACACTCCAATCTATGGTGTAAAAAATACAACCCCGATTCTTAAATATATGGGATGCTATGTAAAGCATAAACAAAACAATGTGATCATTTGCCAATCCTTTTTGACATATACTGAATTATAAACAGTACAAAAACAATATATTTGATGTTTTCCTCATCAACTTCACTGATTTTTTAAAGTACATGTTTATCCTGAATTTGATGCAAGCAACATGTTTCAAACTTAGTTAGGGGCAACAAAACAATGGGGAAGTTGTGGAACCCTCAGAAAACACCTGGTTGGAATATTCCACAGGTTCATTGGTAACAGGTGACAGTATCATGACTGGGTACGACAGGGGCATCCTTGAAAGGCTCAGTTGTTCACAAGCAAGGATGGTGTGGGGTTCACCTCTTTGTGAAACATACGGTTGTATAAAGGATATTAATACGTACATGGGCTCGAGAAAACTTCGTAAAACTGTTATCAATAAACACAGTTCATTTGCAAATGATTGCATTCTATTTTTTTTTCACATTTTACACAGCAACCCAACGTTTTGGAATTGGGGTTGTAAAAGATGGCTGACGAATAAGGAAAACATGTGATACAACTTGGGGCAAACATCTGTGAGCACTGTTGATGTGGGGGCTTTGGGATTTCCACAGCTGTCAAGCAGCCCTAAAAACCAGCAGCCCCCCCCCCCCCCATGCTACCACCCCCACATTCCCAGAAGTCCCAGCAGAGGCCGTGACGGCGGGGCCTTTAGTGGGCAACTTCCTGTGGAGTGCAGGAAACAATTTGACATGGGGATTAGAGAGCACAGAGAATAGTACGAGTGAACATTTAGAGACATCACCTCTCTCTCTCTCTCTCTCTCTCTCTCTCTTGTCCTACTCAAGGTATTTCTTCTGCTCTGTTCTTGGGTCCTGTTTCAGGTAAACACACTGCGCAGTGGTTTTTCTTTTAGAATCACTGACAAGTTAGTGCTTTTGCTTCAAAATACAGCATGGGAAACAAGCATAACACCTTCACAATTATGGACTGGTGGACTACAATGCTTCAAATATGGATGTTGCTGCAAAGAAGCTCCAAATTCTATAACATGAAGGCCTCACACACATCTTCAACCCGGCAGCACAGAAGATCTAAACAATCTAATGTTCCCTTCTGTTCCTAAATTATGGTGTTGAATAGTGGCCAAAAAAGTGTTTTTGCAGAATATTATGACCTTTGACCACAAAAATCTAATCAGTCGATCCTTGGGTCAAAGTCGACATTTGTGCCAAATTTCAAGAAATTCCGTCACAGCATTCCTGAGATATTGTGTTCACAAGAATGGGACAGACGTGAGGTCACAGTGACCTTGACCTTTGACGTCTGACCACCATAATCCAATCAGTTTAACCTTGGGTCCAAATGGACATTTGTGCCAAATTTGAAGAATTTCCGTCAAGGTGGTCCTGAGATATCGTGTTCACAAGAATGGGACGTATGTCCGCATTAACAACCCCAAAACATAATGCCTCCGGCCATGGCTGTCACCAACGCGGAGGCATATAGACAAAAGTCAGAGAAGAAGAAACATGATTCGATGGAGGAACACTCCTGTTCTGGTTTAGTTGGGTGGTTTAATGGGAAATACATGAGGTCATCAAATTCCATGTACTTATAAGACTGACAACGTTGTATATCGTCCTGCCGGAACAGGTGCAACAAAACTAAGAGGAGAGTCAAGAAGATGTCAATTAAGTACAGTGTGGACATCCACACACAGTTCCAAGAAGAGGTCTAATCAGCCACATTAGTGAAAACACCTGTGTGGCTGTGAGGTTAGGTAATAAGCTCTTTATGAGTGTGAAACCAATTAATTTTAATGCCACTGTACTCAAGGCTGTTGGGATCTTAGCTACCTCATGCAGTTCAACCTCACTACCTGTAAATTGTGACAGTTATGCCCACATTAACCCTGTTCTGCCTCCCACCGCGATTATGTGTAAAAACTGCAATACAAATACAATTTCCAATAACCAAAAATAGCCCAGGAATCAGTGGTCCTGCTGCCAGATCATTTCAAACCATAATTACAAGTAATCCAGTTGGCAATACTGTTCACGTCAGCCTCCCATCTATAATTATACCTCAGAGACACTGGGAACTTCTGACACTGACAATATCTCCCATTTGGTGGAAAGAACTATAGTAGTGTAAACAAACCGTTGCCAAACATCTGAATAAAAAAGTAACATTAACACTAATACAATTGATTCAGCTAGGGCTGCATTTAATGATTATTTTTGTTATCCATTAATCTGACAAGTATTTTTTCAAACGTTATAATTGGTCAATAAAAACAGTGGCGTAATCATATTTGAACACAGTATGTTCTTCCCATTCTACCACCATTTAATGCAGCAATATTTACACTATGAAGCTACAGGCTGACTCAAATCAACAGCGTATTGGCTGCTCCCGCAAACTGGGATAAGGTCGTTACAACTGGTGAGTATATTGTCTGCAGTCCTTTCATGGTGACAATGATGGTGACACACTTAAATTCACCAAGTATGAGCAGCACAATAAGCTGATTAGTTTGTGTCTGTCTGGTGGTAGCCACTGGAGCGGTGAGTAATTGATTTCAGTCGAGGGGTCTAATCAAAACGGCGAGACGCTAATTAAAGTTAGAAAAGTAGTGTCCTTGCTCTCGGGCGTAGATGACCGCAGTGGAATCAGTGGCGAAATGTTCCAGGATACAAAGCGGGTCTTTGTGACCGCAAGAACATGCACAGTTGCAAAAATGACCTTTGTGCGGATGTGTCACAGAAATACAGAAAGATTTATTTGATGGATGAAATGCTTGGTTGGGTCCAAAAAGCCGTTCAAACAGCTCATATGCTGTACACAAATGATAGCCGTACATCAAGTTAAACAGTTTAATAGACAAGGCACCAATGATAAATATGGATGGACAATATGGCCAAAAAAATAATATCGCAATCATGATCCACATTATAATTCGCTATCTTTTTTTTCTCCATTTTTTGACATGCTCGGTAGACTGCAGCCAGACTTAAAATAACCTATGAATTTCACAATATTGCATTAAAGATAGTTCTTTTTTGACACAGGCTCCCTCATACACCATGTTGCTTGCTATAACTCATGTTTACAAGACGTCACCCAAGAAAGAGCCACGAGAAGTAATTTGTCCAATCAGCATGGCCATCTCGTTGGCCACATCACTCTATTGGTTTCTTCACATACCTGATAGTCAGCGAGGTTATGGAAAGTTTGGAAACATAAGAGGACATTAAATACAGCAATCTCTACAATTTGCCTGAAAAGTAGACTGCAGATGCCTTTAAGATTAATCATGATGTCACCCCAAAATAAACACTACCTGAGACTTCATTAAAACGCAGCGGGTCAGACTGTAGCACTAAATAAGCAGTTTCTCTTTGGAGAAATCAATTTCTCTCTCTCTCTCTCTCTCTCTCAAGTCTCTATCCCCTCCCCCACAGTGCATGAGCTGACTGCAAGGGCCTCTGGCTGAAGCTGGGCTGGTGGGAAAATGGGAATGTGGTGATTAAGACCGGGCCTATATGACCTCCCAGCTAAAAATACGCTGTTTACTCAAGACCACTGCCAAGAAATTCTGGACCAGGCAAGAGGGGAGAGGAAAAAAAGTCATGTTTTGAGAAAGGAGGAGGAGGGGGACATGTGTGTGACAGGAAGAGTGAGTTTGTGACTGAGGGAGAGAGAGTGTTGATCAGCAGGGACTTTTATGATGGAGAGTGTAAGTGACTTCTCAGGTTAAATGAAGTCACTCTGAAGGTGGAACTCAGTGATGAGAATTAAAACTTTCTATGTTCGCTGATGTTGCAAACTGGGCCAGTTTGTGATGGTTGGATGGTTGACAGACAGGCTGACAGACACTCAGACAGGCAATTATTGCGGGGCCCACTTCTAAGCTTTTCACACAAACAACCATATGTTTCATGCATAGACACACACTCTCTCTCACACACACAT
This sequence comes from Hollardia meadi, assembly GCA_037974645.1. Lineage (NCBI taxonomy): Eukaryota > Metazoa > Chordata > Actinopteri > Tetraodontiformes > Triacanthodidae > Hollardia > Hollardia meadi. The sequence goes on from JBBPCS010000672.1 coordinate 9,888,385, forward strand.
AAATTCATACACATTAAATACATTCTGACACACTGCTCTCTTTCAGACATTACAGCCTGGCAGCCCATACCAAAAAATGTCATGTGTTTAACTGTCAAATAATTAAGAGGGCTAATGAGAAAGCAGATGGAACTAATGGCAAGAAATTGAGCTGGACTGCACTGTCTGCACTATTCTGCACTGCCCCAGCTGTAAGAAGGAACTCAGGAGTGAAAGTGGGGATGAAAAAATGGAGATGATGTAAGACAGATTTGAGTGGGAACTAGCTGCTTGGCACTTTGTGCTGACTGAGAGACAGACAGGAGAGAACTCACACTGTCTGCCTGAGATATAGTATGTCCATCACCCACACCCTGTGCAAGCTGCCTGCGACAGAGAAAGGTCCGCGAAAACACACAAAAAAAAATCTATCAAGGCACTCCTGACTAATATATTCTTTTAAAAATTTTGCTCCCGGCCTCTTTAGATCAGTCTCTACAGTTACACAACTTGTTTTAGCAGCTATGTTTTAGTAATCTAAATCCTGTCAGAAGACTCAAAATGCATAAAACACACAAATCATAATCAATAAAAATGGATTGTAACTCTAAGTATGTTCACACACTCAATTTTATCAGGCTACATATAAAATACATTGGTAATAAACAAAATTTGTGTCTGACTCTGTACCCACCACTCTGCTTTAACAGAGGTGGGCCTCCCTAAACACATCATGCTTGTAGTATGATGAATTATCTGAGCATTACCATATTAACCTCAGTCTGGCAAGACAAACATAAATCCCCCCCAATTTGTCACCCTCAAATCTGGGCGCCATTATTCAAACTAAGAGTTGAGATTAATGTCTCCTTCTGGACACTTCATGTTCATGTTTATGTTTATTGTTCATAGCTCAATAAAAGTACAAAGTGAAGCAGAGCTGCCCTGCCTGTAACATGAGTCTTAGATAAATGAATATGGCACCATTTGCTACATCACAATTCCCTAACTTATCAGAGCCTAGCTTGGCTTTCCCTCCATACAGCTGTAGCTACTGCTGGGCGTGTCAGTCGTTGGCCAGGTAATGACCAAGCACTACACTCTCTAATCTCTGCACTAAGTGTGATGATTACAGCCAGGCTTTTAACGCACTCCCTTCAATACCAGTAGTTAATTATGCCATGTGGCCTGAAGCCACTGCCACTATATTGTAGAAGTGGCACACACGCACACACACTCGAGACACACCTCTTCTGGGAGTGCTGCTGACCGAGGACTGAGTCACCCAGTCCAGCTAGCCAGCCTCCCGCCTTGTGTCTTCCCTTCGTTCTTTCCCTCAAGCCAAAGGAGACAGAATGTCCTGTATGACTGCAGCAAAATGTCTCGGCTCTAGCTCCACTGCCCACTTCCTGTGGCAAGTCTCTTTTTGTTCAGAATTGTTGCAGACCCTCAACTCTTCCTTTGTGGCGTGTGTGATAGTCCTACACGTTGAGCTTTGTGACTCATTGCCTGTGAGTCTGCAAGTGAACAGTGGAGATTGTGGATGAGGAAAGAGGGGCGGGGGGATGATATGGGCATGATGCCAGAGACAGAGCGGAGCAGAGCCTGGCTACATCACTGTCTGAGATCACAGCTCTGCACTAATAATCTGGATCAAACCCTCCATGAATCACTCCTTTTCATTGGCACTACAATTCAATTGTCAACCATGACCATTTGAGTTTCATTATTCTTGACGACGCACAGTGGTTCCGTGTAACTGTTCAAACTAACAAAGTGATTGGATTTGTTGGTCCGAGTTAACCTGGCATTACAACTGCAAACGGCCACAACAATCTAGGTCGAAGATTGACATATTATTGGCAAATGCGGCCCCTCCCAACTGCCAAGCCAACCTTTGAATGGCAAAACTCAAACAGTCAAGAGGTTAATGAGTGAAAACTGACAGCGTGTCAATATACGTCAATATACGTGAGTCTTTGCCGCTTGTATGTGCGCACATGTGAGCATGTGTGTGGATATCAGGTTAGGCGCATGTGCACATGAGGAGAGCCACATGAGATACCATACACTGCAAAAGAACAGACAGACCTCTACTTACACACGTGCCAGCATGAGAAGAAATATAAAAATCCCCAGCGTTCAGAGGAAGTATAAGAGTAAAAAAAGGAACTATTACTTCCTAAAATTAAGGTAAACTCCTTACCCATTTGTCCCATTGGCTGTGCGAGTTGGTTGAGAAACAGTCACCTCAGCTGGACTCTGTCAACAGAAGAGAGAGAATAGGGTAAATAGATGATAATGCAACACAAACAGTAGTCAGTCCTTAGAACTAGTCCACAGGTTGGAGTGATCCTTCAGCAGTTTGCCTTCAGTGGCCATGTTAAAGTAGGGCATGCAGCCGTTCCAGGCAGTCACAGCACATAGCTGCTTGGTTCCTGTAATGCTTGGCTTTCACTTGCAAGGGGTGAGCTGGTGGAGAGTAATATGGCAGGATTTTTTTTTTATGCACCCCAACCAGCAAACACCGAAATGCTTTTATTGAGATCGGTCATTTCTGAGAAGGTTGTTAATGTAAAAAATAACCTTGATCTTTATGACTGCACTCATAACAGGAACAGTTGTCTTTATCTTGAATAAACTTTCCAATCTACAGGTTTATAGTTTGGGGCTTAAATGTGTGGTAAACATCATGATGTTCGTCTGTTGATTGTCTGTCAGCCACAAATCTTACACAAATTACTAGCTAAATGTTTGAGAAGCTACCTCAGCTGCAAGCCAGCCACTCATATCAAATCACATTCCCTCTTTCTTGGACAGACATAAGTTTTGTATGGAAAGTGGTGTTAGTGCTTCTATACTTATTACTTATTGGGGCTGCCACTGGCAGACACATAAAATCAAATTTCATGGGTGGAACAATGAACTTTTAATTCCAAGACTCCCCTGTTAAGCAGAAGCTGGAAAAAGATGTTTCTTTCACAGTGCTCAGGACCCTAGATTTCAAACCTGACCTTGGAAAACCCCATCAGACATCAGAGATTGCCTGTGTGCAATTTGGGCCGATTCCCTGGTGTGCAGGGCTGCACTGTGTGCCCCCGTGGCCTGACTTGTTGTCTCTGTGAGCCACAGCCTTGAGCCAGCTCCTGTGGCTGCCCTGGCCAAGCTCGGGGGTGTTGGCCTACCTGAAACACTATCCAGGTCAGCTCTGGGCCCCTCACAGTTCGCACACCACACTTTACTATTGGGCAAACTTGCCTAAGTATAGACATTGCCCTGCAAAAAATGTCCACTGCTTCTTTGTGGACGGCACAAAAATAACAAAGAAAACACAAACTGCAAATTTATTGGGTTGTAGGAGTCTGTGTTATATTTATAAGGCAGATGGACTCTGAGGCAAGTGAGGAATAGATGAGGGTTTGGGTAATGAGATTCGATTAATGTTTAACTCAGGAAGTACTGTAAAAAAAAAAGAAGAAAAAAAGAAAATAGGCAAGAATAATAGGCAAGAATAAATTACCAGTGTCAGAAAGTAGTTTGTGAATGGATGACTGTGTGTGTGTGTGTGTGTGTGTCCGGTAATTCCCTACCCCTTTCTGTTAACCATAAATTATTTAACCAATTCAGACAGACAGCCATGACTAAAAATGACAAATCAATACTAATCATATCAAGTGACTGCAAAGCTGTAATTCCATGATATAAACTAATCAGAGGATCAATAAAGTAATGGGTCAGGTAGATCAAGTTGGAAAATCTTTGAGCAATTCTCCACAAAACGTGACAATTTACAGAAAAATAGTTTTCCAATAGGGCTGTGGGATGAGGAACAAGGATAGCGTGCGATGCAGACTCCTGGCAAAAGCTCTTCCTTTGGACGGGCAGGGGATGAATCATTCCAGACTAGAGCAGAGCATAAAGGGAAAGATGCCGTGATGTGTTCATTCCGTGGCCGACTTCCGCTCTCTCCAAGTCTACCCCCGCCAGTCTACTCTCTCTCTTCCTTCAGCTCTCCAGGGAGGCTGAGTAACCAGGAGGAAATGCTTGGGCTCAGCCAATGTCGGCCTAAAGACCAGATGTGTGGCCTGGAGGTGGTGAGGCAAACCAAATATAAACCAGCGTACCGTGACACCTCTGAAGACAGAGGGCAGTAGTGACAGTTAATGGGACCTGCTCGCAGCAAAGCCGGACTGTGCCCATTTGTTCCAAGTAACAGGATGCACTGCGGTACTCCAGCCCACACTTACAACTGTGCAGGCCTAAACCCTCTGTGGTGGTAGTTCAATGGTAAACGTGACTTCATGTTACATAAAAACTGAATAAAGTTTCAGTGGAAACATGGAAAGAAGAGAGAATGACGGATGTCCTGTCCTAAAATTAGTGCTTTGCTGTCCCAACACTGGAGGCATTCAGCTCACTGTGACTGTTTGGGCAGCTGTTGGAGAGCAATTTCTTTGAATGAGGACTGTAAACATACAGGGAAAAGGTTCTGACATGGCCCTGTACTCTTAAGGGCCAAGTCTACGCAAGCACCAGCACTGACTCACGATTCCAACCTCAGTGAGAAGAGTCCTGGCAAGGGGTGTCGCCTATGGCTTTGGTGCTGTGTGATGCTACACATCATGGCATCCTGTGGCAACATGTTGAAAAACGAGGCAGGAGATGTGGTGAAGGTTTTGGACGTCTTGAGCGAGGGAGACTCCACCAGACCTGTGGGTTACTGTGGTCATCCCTGGCAGGAGCTGTGCAGAGTTCTACTAAATGGAGTATTTCAATGTCATGAAGCCCAAAAGACACACATACACCCGGGGAGGTCTGACCTGCTGTCTGAAAATGTGGCTTGTCAAGCTCTGGACAAAATGGAGCTCTCTGGGTAAACGATGGAACGCAGCCCTGAGGGGCTTTCCCTGGGAATCATTATGGACCATCGTCAACCCTCCGCCCCACCCCCTCTATTGACACCATGGAAAGCCAAACAGTACTAGTTAGGTCTGTATATTTGGAAGGGAGGGACTCTGGGGAACATAATGAATTTCAATGGCCAAGAGTAGGTCAGCTGATGATATTGGCTTAGAGTGGTTCAGCTTTGATGTTAATTATTGGCTCAGCATGAACTATTGACACAGAATTACAATACCCAGCATAAACCAGTGACACAGATCAAGAGGAAATTGGATTTGTGAAGATGGATTGATTACCTACAAGCAATTGTGAATTAATAATACACTTCTTCAGAACACCTGGGTGGACTAATTATAAAAATAAAGGCTTGTGAAGTCCAAAAGTGCAGTTTACTGCTTTTGGTTACTAGTTAACACACTATCAGTGGGTTAGTCAATAAAATGGTTCATTCCATTAAGAAATAAAGTGACCACATGATGGATTAAGACAGAATGTTCCACAAGGGAATATATATCACTCAGATTAATACCACCGCACTATAATTTTAATGGCAATTAAACCTGGCATGGCATCATGACAGGTCAATTATCCATTTATTGAACACAACTGTTGGGGATGAAGCAGCTCTACAGATAGAGAAGCATTATGAGCTGCATAGTAGTTAGTTTCGCACAGCCATAAATAAACTTATATCAAAAATGACAGAGGCAGCTTTGTTTTAGGAGCTGTTCTTGTGTAAAAATTACAGCAGTTTCACAAATTGAACTGGCTTCAGATATAATGCAGCAGGATCCCACTTGCCTTATCTTTTAGAAAGATTTAAGATAGGCCAGATCCCAATAACTCAATCAAGGTCAATCATCTCATAGAGTCACGTTCTTTTCCAAACAACACATCTACAATTCGGTAAACCAACATTAAAGCCGATGGAACATATTGCATTTTAATGAGGGATCCGGCAAAATGACTGTGTGCGCGCGCTTTAAAAGGCCATCATCATCTCCATTGGGACATGTTCTTATATTGATCATGAAGAAGGAGCACAGTTGGGTTCCTCCGACCACCAATGGTCAGACAGATGGTACATTATGACCGAGACAGGGATGTTTGCCAAGAAGAAGAGTGCTGCACGCCGACACCTCTCTGGATACCTCTGAGCAACAGATGTTGTTCTTATCTGGTGGCTGCTGGTGCTGTTAGACTTCTGTTGAGGCAATAACGGTGTAAAACTTATCTGTTCCCAGCATTTTCGTGAACATTGCTGTGGTGTCAAACTGGCTGGTTGCAAGTAGCCAAAGGGCAAATATAATAGATTAGCAGGCCATGCAACTAATGCCTCCAGGTGGTATTACTTTAATCTATAAGGCCATACCTTAGCAGTGCAGAATACCTAGTTCTATGAAACCAAATAATACACAATGACAATTAAGCCTGCACTGGAGCCAAAAGCTAAGAATGCATGGGAACAATCTCTTCAAAAAAACGAGTCTCTGTGTGAGGACAAACGCACAATCCCAATGAATATTTAAGAGTGGATTTTTCTAAGAGAGTGTACATAAAGAGCTGCATGTTGGGTCATACAGATAGAGCCTACCTCAATTCAAGGCAACAATGCCCCCTCACAAGTGGGTGGACAATGCTGAACTCTCTCTGCGCCTGATCAGATGACTAACATTACAGAGAAGACAAGGCCGCAGTCTTATTTGCAATTGAGCGGACGGAGGCCAAACACACAGCATCAGTTCAACACACTGGGTTTTACAGTTTGCATCAGTGTGTGTGTGTGTGTGTGTGTGTGTGTGTGTGTGTGTGTGTGTGTGTGTGATTGCTCAATGTTGCCCAAGCCTACAAGACCATGCAAACCACCAAAGCCGGCCAGCAGCAGCAGCACAGATATCCTGTATCTGCTGGACAAGTTGATACTGTAATTCCCACAGACCGAGTCAGCAGATAACATGTAAACACTTTTGCTTGCTACTTCAACACATGGGGCATCTTATGGGGGGTTGCATTTCTTATCATTCTTTGAAATTCAAATCTACTCTTCAAAAGTTAGCATTTTTTTTGCACCAAGAACTGTAAGAATATCTGTTTGCACAGAATTGAAATCATGCTGCTGAAGGTGACCGTTTTCTGAAAGTTATGCCGTCCAACGTACAGGACAGTTTTTACGGGTCATCACGTGACATCTTTTCAAACGTATATATTGAATAAAACAGTGGAATAAACTTTGTATATACAGGTACGATTTCATGCACACGTGTTATTGTCTATAGTACAGGTGTTGAGTTTTTACCCGTCCATTGGGAGTCAAGTCCTCCTTGTTGCGCAATTCAAAAGACTCTTCCTCCTCTTTCTCCCCATAGTCCCGTCCGAGCAAACTGAAGCCCTGCCTGCAGCACAGAAACCAGCAAACTCCTTGCAAAGGCATTCAAATAAGGTTAAGTGTGCCGTCTTCTGCTGTCCAGGTCGGTGAATCCAACACTAACGGTGTTGCCTCGGCAGCCGCAAGAAACTCCAACAGCTGCGTGAAAGCATACAGGACACCCTCTCCATAGATATCCAGCGAGGAGGACGAAGGGCAGCATAAGCGTGACCTCTCCTTTCTGTCAAAGAACATGTGAAATGTCTACTGAGTGTACATGACAGCCAGTCATGCTCCAACAGAACCGACTAAGAACGGCAAAATCTCCCCCTCTTCCAGGGCTCCAGTTGATTTGCTCGCGACACCTCGCTGTCCCTGCGTGAACAACTTCACGCGACCAACATACAAAAAAAAAAAAAAAGATAGAAAGAAATTAGGCAATTATCCAAAACTGGCACTGCAGGTTACAAAAAAAAAACCCGCATAGAGTTGAATGCGCTTGACAAGAGCCACACTGTTGCTGTCAGCGTTTCATAAACACATTTGGTAAGTAACATCAAAGGAGCACCTCTGTTAAGAACCGCCTGTCTGACTCCTGAGTTTGAACAAAAGCGTGCTGCAGCTGGGACAGGATAGTGTGGGAGGAGTAGCCACGCCCATCGGCCTCATGGCTACAGTTCTAATTGGCTGAACACAGACACTCCTCGGAGTGACACGCCCACAGCGCACGCCCCTCCACACTGACAGCGTCATAGCCCCTGGTAATAATGTGAGTGTAAATATACATGAATCAGGCTCGGTTTTAAATCTTCTACCTCGTCTATATTATGCTAATTAACCCACAGTTATAATAAATGCTGAAATTTACACATCTGAAAAGAGCCTGCATGTGGTTATGCAAATAAACCACACTTAAAAACTTCACTGCACTTGCACACTATGGTGTTTTAAAATCATTGTGTCTGATGCTATCACCAGTGGTGGAAGAAGCATTCAGATAATTTATGAAAGTAAAGGTAACAATACTACACTTGAAGTCCTGCATTCAGATTTCTATGTGTGATAGCGCATAAGCATTATCAAAATCTACTACTCAAAGTGTCAAAAGTACTCATTATTCTGAATGTTATTCCATTATTTTATTATTATTATTTATTATTGACACATTAATAGTTAAGCAGTTCTTTAATGTTGTTTATTTATTTGGTATAATCTGGTTAATACTGGGTTGCTTAATCTATTAAAAAATATATTTTATCTGAAGACAAGAGCTAGGAATAAAAAAAAAAAATCATTTGCCCACTTCTATTTGGAGACGTACACCAAAGTCCAGGCTCAAACTCGACAAAGCAAAATGTATTACATGTATGCATGTTTTACAGAGAAACTCAGCCCCTTGACAGTGTTCATCAAATGAACCTCGCTGGTCCAAACGTAATGCTATCACCAGAAATGTCCTTTGCGCTTATTGCATTGTATCGCCCACCATCAGCTACAATGAGTTTTTCTGAGAAGTTTCACGATATGCTAAAAGTTTACATATGTGATCTGAGGTTATTCTGATGGGAGATTTTGACATCAGCCGGGAGGAAAAGCCACAGAAAGATTACAGATGGATTTGACCACAGTTAAAGGTTAAGTTGACAATTCTGGATAGAGACAGTTAATTTTTAAGTCTTATTCTCTTTCAGTAAAAATATTAACACTTTGGGTTGGTATTCAGACCTAGCCAGTGGGACACTTGAGGTCATATGCTGCCAGAGGGCCTGAACAGAGACTTTAGAGAAAATTAAGTGGGAGAGGAGTCATACTCTACAGTCAAAAACACAACAAAACATACACTAAGGAGAGCCGAAACTATAGCCTGCCATGGCTCAACATGAACTCATTAAAACTGATGGAAATGCGAGATCTTGCCCTGAAAATAGCTCTTGAAACGAAACAATATAATGACAAACTCAGGGTCACTACTTTAAACAGCAAAGTAGTACAGGGGCTAAGAGGCTGACTCTTTCTTGAAGGAATTGGCGAAGGAAAAGGTCATGTTAAATTACTCTGGGAGCAAATTAAGAAACTGACAGGACATCACAAAGTAGGAAAGCAAATTGAAGCTTTTCATGGCACCCTGTCGACATTGCTGAGGCTCTCGACAATTATTTCATTCATTCAGTGGCCTCTATTGTTTTCTGTGAGTCAAGGTTTGCATCCAATATCCCCTTCTTTGAATATTGCAGAACCTCCTAAGAGATATTCCTGAGGCAGGTGTACTAAGATTAATCAATGCTCTTAAACATCTAGAGTAAATGATGTGCATAAGATGGACAATGCCATGCTTAAAGATCTAAACACAAAATTTGTCACTCCCCCAACAAAGGTATTAAACTCGTCCTTCTCCCAGAAAGTTTGCCCGAGGGTTTGGAAGACAATTATTGTAACTGGCAACCCTCTCAATGTCTGCAACCGAGGCCTATCAGCATCCTATACCAGCAGTAAGATAGCAGAGAGACAGGCTACACAGCAACTGACTTACAACCTGAACAACAGCACCTTTTCCCGGCACTAAATGCAGTTCAATTTAGAGCCAATCACTCTACAAAAGCGATCGAGATGTTCTGGCTTCACTTTTGGGGAGCTCTCTCATGTCGTCCATCTTTATATACAGTCAATGGTTAAACCACTGCTGCCTACAAAATGTGACAAAAAACAGTAGCTTGGACAAAAATTAGAAATTGTTTCAGAATTCAAATATCTTGGGATCAAAAATTATTGAAAATACTTCATCTGAAGGATTTGATACCTTTAGTATTTGGTAATAGCTCATTCACACTATTTTTTCTGTATATTTTATACTTTCTCTTACTTTACTCACACACACACACTGCTCCCCCACTCCTCCCCCTTCCACTTTGCTGAACAGTCTACAAAGATACAGCAGTAGGAGGTAGGAAGACTGCTGCTAAATCCAGACACGTGATACATCCAGCCCCCTCAGCACTCATGCTCATTTCTCCCTTAATATCCCTTCATTTCCCCTTCTCTGCTCTGTGCCAACTCCCCCCACACATCTCAGTCAGCTGGTTTTAACCCATTCCTCACCAAGAACAGCTCTGAACTGCTGGTCTACCCACTTTAGATAGATACACTCCTTTGTTTCAGTTGTCCCAACACACACACACACACACACACACACACACACACACACACACACCGATTTTGCAGTGTGCATGCAGAAGCACGCCGACCCTTCAGATACTTTTAACCCTTGTCCCTACTGGTTCCCTGAGGGCTTTCTAAATCAATAAAAAAAAAAAGCCTCATAGATGCATCTTTTCAGCTGGGGTGTACTCAGCATTATGGACAGTAATCCTGACTACCCCCACCCCATCTCAGACACAAACAGACACTTACACTCAATTAACAAACAAAAACACACTGCCCCACATTTTAACCACAAATGGTCACAGGAAAGGAGAGGCGGCTGTTTGTGCAACTGAACAGAATTGATGTATTTCATTTTAAGTGTAAATTACAAAAGAATGTGCACATAATCGTGTGCAAGAGAGAATATTTCCTCAACTCTTTTCTTGAAAGTACAGCAGCCCTGCCCCCTCTGCTCTCCTTCTGTCTGTATCCACTCTGCAGAATCTCTGTTGAGGCCAGATTCTGCCTGTCCTCCCCCATATCCCAAAACAATACGCTGGGGGCCCCTGCTCCCACAGACCTGGAGGAACATGTGTTTTATTTTTAGAGCTCACTCCCTCAGCGCACGCAAGCAAAGAGGAAAAAAAAGAGAAAAGCCCTACATGGCTTCAGAAGAGCAGAAGTCACAACAAAATCATTTAGTATATTAGCATAATCCTCAAATATCAGTAGAAGCCATTCATTATTGTCTGTGATTTCCTTAGAAACTCTCCCCCAGTCTTTCAGTCTGTTCCACTGTCTTCCTCTGACCACTCCTCTGTCGCTCTCTTTCCCTCTTTCCAGGAGATGACACATCATTCTCCGATAACACACTAGGCTCATACACACACACATTTGGATGCACACAAGATAACCTGATACCGTGTGTCAGGTTGAGCCACCAGATCAGGAGAAGGGCACATGATTTGGTTGGGTTCCCAGCGTGAACACAGGCAGGGCTGGCTGGCCTGAAGTAAGAGTAAGAGTAAATCTGGAGAAAAAGAAGAGTAGTTATTGAAGGCTTTTAATATGATGGCATGTTGATGCTGGGTGTGGCAGAGCTCTGAAATTTGCTGAGATATCTCTGACAACAAGAAGAATTTAGCTTGAAAGCAGCGCAGTGGGGTTCCATCTCTTACAAGTAAATTGGCATTGCTCCTTTGCTTTGGTATACCCCATCTTACCTGCTTGCTGCCCAACACCGTTTGTTAAAATTGGCATGTGAGGTCTCCAATGGAGACGTAGGACAGACACATAGATACAAGTTGCACATGTCAAGTTGATCGTAGATGGAGCATAGCAGTGCACGCTCGATTG
>JBBPCS010000672.1:9900227-9938891 GCA_037974645.1 Hollardia meadi
CCCCCCCCCCCCCCCCCCCTCTCTCTCTCTCTCTTACTGTCTCTCTCACTCTTTTCCCATTCAGTCTTTGCATGCAGGGTCCAGTTTCACTGCAGCCTGCATCACAGCCAGACGCTGATGTTGGTGAACAAGATTGATCTTCAACAAAAAGGGATGTGAAATCTTGTCTGCCGAGCAGCTCCCTGTGTGGTTCACAGTTGGGTGGCTGCATGTAATGTTTTTCTTTTGAGTATTCTCTGGGTAATGATATGTTTGAGGAGCACTGTGGGATTTCTCTGTTCGAGATTTTATTTGAAACTAAGCATCCAGTGTGGTTTGTGATTCTGCATGTCTGCTCAGGACAGATGCTCTGTCTTTGGTGATCTGCACAAGTTTCTCTTCAGAGGAGTGACCCAAGAGCAGAGTTTATCTGACAACCCCAAACTAAGGATTTAGGATAGGAACTGACTCCCAGTGACCCCTCACCTATGACTCAGACAGGATTTCCTCCCCACTGTGTCCAGCATTGAACTTAACCGTCATCCTGCCACGCCACCACCCCTTCTACCACCAGCCCAGTGTATTTAGGTCCAGCAGCTACGGGTTAGTCAACAGAGGACTGCTGTTTGACGGCTACTGGCCCATGTAATGGGATAGGGCTGCTGTGGAGAACTTTAACTACTACGCCACTTGACCTAAAGTTCCCACTGTGAAATATCCAGCTGTGCATGTGGATCGCTTGTGACAGATAGGTTTCATATGTGGAAAATGGAATGAAGTGATGAGAGAAGATAGTTAATTAAATGAATGACAAAGAAATTGGAAAGATCTGCTTTCAACTGGACACAGCAGCCTGCCAAAGAGTCTTGCTACAGGCAATGAGAAGCAGTGGGATTCTTAGGCATGCAGCTTAATCCCATCGATACCCTGTCCAGTACCTTCTTTCTTCCTGTCTTGTCCTCTACCGGTATTGGCGACACGACAGGAAGGGAGGTGTTTCTAGCCCTGGCTGTGGGTACATTTTTCCTGAGGACTGTATGGCACATGCAGACTTGTGTCAAGGGAAGGCCAGGCTGGGGAAAACATTCCCAGCTTCAACTTCTGATCCTCTTGCCCCACTTAACCCCTTGCATTCTCCCTTTACAATCCTTGCCTGGCTTCATAACAGAACCCCTCCAGACTCTTGCACACTAGCTCAGCCTGTCAGCACATACACCGCTTGCAAAACTTGTGCAATGCATGAATAATTGTGTTGCAAGGAGGCTTCTCAGGTTTTAAACGACTGAGTGATATTCTATACCAGAGGCATCTGTCTTGGGTACCATTAGACTATGAATCCTTTATTGATCCATGGCAGCTAGCTATTTTTTCTACTACAGCCTGGACAAAACACAAGGAGTGACATTACCCTTGCTAGTGATTTTTGTAAGAAAACTCCCACGTCCTCCATTTGATGATACTATTTGGTGTATGTAACAGCAACTTCCCATTATTTTTTTGTCAAAGAAACCTATGATATCACTCTTTAAAAAGATTTGCACCTGCAAGCATTTACAGTAGATATGCCACAACCATTATTCATGCTATCCATTAAATTAATGTAGTCACATAATTCAGTTTTCCATAGCTCTGCACCACAATTTACCTACAGTGTAACTGGAATTTGAAAAGCAGACATTCCCTCAGCTTGGGGAAAAAATGAAAATAAGAGTCACAATACCAGAAGCCTTGTTATCTGTAACTGTCATCAAAAGCCAAGTGAGGAGGAGCTCTACTGGAATCAGAGAGGCAGAGAGAAATATGGGGGATTGATAGAGATGGATAGCCAACCAGAACAGATAAAAAGACAGGAGAGCCGAGACTAAAACCTGGAGAGGAGACATAACAAGCACACACAACTGGCAACGCAAACAACAGAGATATTGTCTGGTACTTTCACATCACAGGGGACATGTAAGAAAACATAGTATTCCTGTATAGACACTCAATACATCCTCTCCTTCCTAGTTAATTATTTATAATAGGCACCAACCAATCTAGTTATCTCCTGGTGGATATCACATTCTTGAGGCAGTATAAATCAGAATAATCTAAAATTAACTTGTGGTCTTTGGAAGACATTGCAGTTAATGGTTGTGGTAGTGAAGGCTTTAAAGTTGAGTGTTTTGCGCGAGGGAGCAGATAACTTATTGACAGTCAGGGAGTTTGGGCAGAGTGCCAAAGTCCTTCAACTATTTTTAGGATGCTGGCGATGTGAAAGTACACTGAATACAGAATTGATGACACATTGCCAAAACTTGAACCTGTGCTAGATTAGTGGTCTCTTTGTGCACTTGGCATTTGTACATGTGCATATGAATAAGCGTGCTTTTGCAGAGAACCATATCTGTAAAGAAAGCATTCTGCAAAGAATGCAGAAGTCACTGCAAGTGTGTGTATCTTTGTGTGCAAATTAAAGGCAGAGAACTGCAGAAAGATGGACATGCTAAAAGGATTTGTACAAATCATTGGACATGGTCTGCTATTTGTGCAGGAATCTAGCCCTGTGTGTCTGTGCTTGGTCTCGCTCTTGTTTCCTGTGTTTAGATATCAGCCTTGAGAGTGGCTCTTAGCAGTACAAGCAGTATAATTACTGAATATGGAAAAAGTGCCCACTGCTTTACCTCAGTCTGGGCAGCAGCCCTTCACAGAGCAACTGAGTAAACTTCTATTCCTTTGGTCCAATTTGTGAGTATGTCTCTGGGTGTCTTTACAGGGAAACCCACCCTCAAACAGAAATGTGCACTCCTGTGATCTTACACATTTAAAGCATTAATGTAAACAGGGATAACTCTCTAGGTAAGAATAGGCTCACAGTGACTGGGATAATGAATGGGTTGCTCACTTATCTTTAAATGATTTTTTTTTTTGCATTTTTACACTTTAATTCATTTGTTTCAAAATTTCAATAAGGATCCATAATGTGACACTGCAAACAATGGAAGTCTACCATTAATATTTACAGTAATGAGTTGGCTTGATAAAGGACATGGAGTCTTTGAGACATTTTCATCAGACTATTCAAAGTAGAGAGAGACAGGATAAAGTGAGGGTAACATGCAACAAAGATTTTAGGTTGGTTTTAAACTCTAACCAGGAGGTTGAGTGAATACTGTGCACTTACAGTACTTTTGCATTGGTTAATAAGCCGGTTCTTAACAAACACCCCATGGGCTTTGGCCCGTGCCTAAGCTTGTTCACCAGTGGTTCATCATCAGACACAATATCCACTTCCCTTGCAACTAATGATCTCTCTCTCTCTCTCTCTCTCTCTCTTTTTTTTTTTTTAGTAATACATCATTGCAAACTGGTGTTAAACAAGTAAGAAAAGGCCTCCCTTCCAATAGATACAGCCATCTATATTTCTGTCCCTTCCCTTACTAGTTGCACCGATTGCTGCCCTCCAGATGCCCCAACCCCCACCTGCACCTGTGGGTGGATAGGGGCCCAGCATTGAGAGGACAAGCTGTTCTGTAGCCTCGCTGCCAAAGGTACTTTATTGGGGCTCAACTCCAAGGAACTGAGCTGAGGAGGTGAAGGACACATTTAGCATGTCTGGCCAGATATCTCAGTGTGTGTTTGTGTGTGCATGCACGCACAGAAATGGGCCAGCGGAACTACTGACCTTAAGAATTGCTTCAGGCCTGCTTGCAAATGTGAGAAAACCAAGTTTGGACTACTTCCCAGTGTCCTCTTGTAACAGGGTGTGAAGAGAGCCATTTAGTTGTCACATTTTGAACACAAACAGAAACACTGCTGTTTATCCAACCTGACCACCTTCATAATTTGTCATTTCAGCGTGACCCTTTTCATCCTCACTCATCATCCTCCCAGCTGCAACTGTCATTTGCTACAGTCAGCAGTTCACATCGAACAAAGCCCAGTGCAGAGCAACAAAAGAGAGAAGACAGTGGGCAAACAAACTGGGAGGCAGACTAAATAACTGTGGCTTGTCTGCTGCGTGAGGTAAACACAATCCAGTGGCGTGTATGTGTCACTGGCTGTGGCTCTGCATCTGTGTGTGTTCACGTTGGCAGCAAACACGAGAAACAAAAGTGTCTCAGCTCCATGCACCTCCGCTAGACCGCAGCTGTTGCTGGTATTTAAACTTAATGCAGGTGCCAGCGCCGTTGTCTTTGCGGAGCTGTCGGTGTGCATACTGTATATCTCCTACGTCTCCTTTGTGCATAAATAAACCCACTGAACTGAAAATGTATGTATGTTCATTAACAATAATCTGTATGTGTGTAAGTATGGGTCAGTGACAAGCATAGGTGCCCATGACTTGTTCTTCAATACACAGGTTGTTTGAAAAGAGTAGAATCTGATGAGAACTTAGTGGCTTCTGTTGTATTACAGGCAGAAACAAAGGAATAACCTCTTAAACTGGAAAGAGGACATTGACTAGAATAGGAACATAAAGTAAATGTATGTTAATCTCTTACTGCTACATGTCTTATATTTCCGTGACATTAACAAGGCTTTACAGTGGACATCAAAAAAGGTAAAACGGTGACGTGTATGTCTCAGACTGGGCTGCTGGTGGCAAGAGATGTTTGAGGTCTGATTAACGTGCAACCGTCTATATGAAGGAGATAGGCATGGCCTACTTTCTCAAGATGTGCGGTTCTTAAATACACATACTCGTGTCTGTATGGTAAATATGAAGCTACCGCCAGCAGTCGGTTAGTTTGGCTTAGCACTAATGCTAGAAGGTTAAATAGTTAGAAAATCCACTTACACTTATGAACTCACTAGTTAGCGTGCTATATTGTGTTTGTTTAATCTGTACAAAAACTGACGTGTAAAAACAACAATTTACCAGTGTTTCTATGCCAGGAACAGTTGGCAACAGGAGACCCCAGAAACGCACATAACCCCCAGTAAAATCATGAGCTGTTCTTTTTTACACTTTGGTTTTTGCACAGATGAAACAAACCAGATCCTGTTATTTATTGAGCTGGACAGAGTTGAAGGCAGCTAGCAGTTTCCCTCATTTCCAGTCTTTAGGATTAGCTAACCAGCTGCTGCGCCCAGCTACATGTCCACTGTGCCAATATGAAAGTGGTATCAATTTTCTCATTCAACTGGCAAGAAAGCGAATAAACCTGAGTGTTTTGTGAGTTGGTGCGTCCACTCTGAAGTGTGAGAGGTCAAACAGGTTGTAGCAGCTGTCTTGGACACGCCAATTGACTTAACACTTGGGGGAGATCTTCAGTGGTGGGATTCCAGTCTGTGCACCCCTTGCTGGGCTTAGTTTCAGCCGGGGATTGGCCCTCACCGGCAGGAGGTCACACCGGTGTGTGGACACCTGACAGCAGGCTGTTTGAATTGCCCTATTTACAGCAGCTCACCCGCCAGTATGCAGAGACATCAGGTTCCCATAGGTGGTGGCCAAAATGAACACCTGTCTTGAGTCCAACTAAACTGTCAAACCAGCCACAGTCAGCATTACTCACCACTGTTTTGTGTTTAACATACCCAGATTCACATAAATAAAGCTCGTGCTCATCACTCATAACTTTACAGACTCCTGCATCCATCTTCATGACAAGTAGCACTCAGCCATGATAACTGGTGAGCAACATTATCTCTTGGAAACATCTTTGGTGTGCGTTATGAGCCCTGTTTGTGAGTAGGATTATGTTTGTGTGCCCGTGGTTGTAGGTTTAATGGTGTGTGTCTATGTGTGAGAATGTCTGCGATCCCATGTGTGGTTTTATGCTCACACTCTCAGAACACGTCCTGTGGCGCCCCTATGGAAAATACTCACAACACTAATAGGGGCAGACCAAAGAACAGTCTGATCCCAAAAATAAATCCCTGTGAGAAACAAGACCATTGTGGGTCTCCACCTGTGAGTTTGTTTTTGCATGTGTGTGTTTTTAAAGCCAAGAAATTAGAGAAAGACTGAGATAGCATGACCTTTTACAATGTGTGTTTTTGTGTTTCTTTAGCTTTCTGGCTTTCTCTGCTTGCATATGATCCGGCATATTGTCCTGACAGACCCATTTTTATTAAACCAAAGATCATTTGCTCACTAAATTAGAATGTGTGTACAAGTTTAATGCATTTTGGCAGCTTGATCACCATGCAAGACCTGAAGAATAAAGCTGAGTGATTAATAGAGAGAGAGGGGAGAGAGTATGACAGCAGCACATCAGTCAAATCCTGCAAGCTGACATCCTGCGTGAGAAATCCAAGCTCTATCTGACATCTAGTGGTCAGTTGTGGTTTACCTTTGAAACTGCTGCTGCAACATGCAAATGCAGTTCAAATGCAAATGGATGAGAAAGTGTTATGAGTCATATTGTGCAAAAAAGTTGATTTCTGTTCTGATTTACATTTCCTCTGAATTACCACTCATCAACTGGATATATGTTTCCATTAAAACTTATCAGTCTAAAGGTGTTGACTTGTATGTAATATATAATTTTTTTTTTTAAATGCCCACCACTGTGGTATTTCACTAATAAATCCTTTGTATCACCTGTGACAGAAAATAGTTCATGAATTTAGTGTTCTGCCTTATTTTAAGATATTTTAGACAATTTAATGTGGTCGTCACTGTTAATAGGTGGAATTATTTCCCCTCATTGGCACAAATATTCCAGTAACAAAAATAAGAGATTGTAGGACTGGTTTGGTCGCTATTTTGCAGTAAACATGTGATTGAAAATTAATGTTGGAAAGCCTGAATTATATTTGTTGGAAATCCTGCCTCTGATTGCTCTTGTAAATCAGTTTATCACTTGAGCCTGTGCTGTTTTTTTGTCCCCCCCCCCCCCCAGATGAGTAGTTTAACTCCAACCTGACCCTATTGCATTTGCTCAGAACCAGACTCCAACCTTGACGTGAGGTCAAATGTGAAAGGTCAATGAGGGAACAGATGGCAATCCAGCCTAATCATAACCCTCACATCCATAAGCTAGGTGCAGATGTGTACTGCACATGTTATCTGAAGACAACAGAGCGGCAGTTAGCAGAAGATAACATTTGGTTTTAAACTCATTATGTTATGATAGAGACTACTTTTATTTGGTAAAATTAGTGCATGATAAACTTTAAACAAGCTGCTATGTTGAAGCCTGTTGGCATGGCAGTTATGTAGGATAATTACACTCACTATATATATAACACTATAACTACTATCAATAAAAAAAAAACCTCTCTTAAGTTTCCAGGGCACTTGGGGAATATATTGATCCCCACTGTGATTGAAATAAAATGCCTCACTAAATCATTTCTGTACCTGTCTCTTGGCAGTTAAACGGATACCTTTGCGGTGCTTGCGCTGCATATGTGGCCAGTTTCCCCTGCTGATGTGATGTGCCATCGTCTTCTCTCTGCAGCTATAATTCTATATTCTTATGGTATTTCAGGAGAAAAAAAAACAGTAGCAGGGAGATTACAGACAATCTGATTTGATTGAAAACACGGTAAATCCCACGTTGGCCCGGGCATTCAATCTCACATCATCACTGACACACGGCCGTCCCATAAACCCACTTCCTTAATCCCAAAGCCTTTTTTATTTTGTGGTCAATGTGCCACCAATTGCTACAAATCCCCCTCTGCCTCAGTCTCATCCCGCCCCCATCCCCCCCGTGTATGAATGTGTGTGTGTGTGTGTGTGTGTGTGTGTGTGCAGGGATGAGTCTGAGTTCAGGCACAGCTGGCATCATCATCCTGTAACCTGTTCTGCTCTGGGCATATTTGTGAATGCACTCGCATGAACTGAGTACCTACCAGTAGACAGACAACACACAGGACTGTGCAGCCTGCTGGTCTGCTGTGCTGTCATTGTCTTTCTCTGTGGTTCTGCTGCTGATACAGGATATTAAGGACTTTCATCCTATTTTTGTGTTGTGCATATCTGCATTCCTGG
Organism: Hollardia meadi; assembly: GCA_037974645.1. NCBI lineage: Eukaryota > Metazoa > Chordata > Actinopteri > Tetraodontiformes > Triacanthodidae > Hollardia > Hollardia meadi. The sequence continues at coordinate 9,908,134 of JBBPCS010000672.1, forward strand.
AGAGAAAGACTTCTTAGCCATCTCGTCAGTAGCGCAGCACACTCGTGGCCAGTTGGCAGCTATGAATGTGTGCCAAGGACGATATGAGATGCCAGAGCAGAAGACAAGGGGAATAAGTCTTTAGTGCATTGGTGATATGATCTGAAGCACACATGGGAGATTATTGTTTTTGACCAGAACTACAACACTTATTTGTAGATTGAAGAAGACCCCAAAAACTGCTTTGGAAAAATAATGTCAATTCTTAGGAAATGAAAAAGTTTTTTTCCTCCTCCTCCCCTCCAGTCTCCTCTGCACCCAGACTCCTCGGGAAGGAAGGGACCAAAAGAATTCCGCTCCCACTCGGCCTACAAGCACACGCTACTTAAGCACACCTGCACATATGTTGACTGATGCGGGAGCTACATCATTACATGACGGTCATGTGAATAAAACAATTTAAAGGATATAAAAGAAGAGGTGCGCGCTCTCGGCGAAGCGCAGCATCAGCGTCCAATGCGCGTCCCCGCTCCGGTAGAGGCTGCCCGAGATCCCGGGAACAGGAGTTGGAGCTGCGCTAGTTAAAGTTGGGCCAAAGGGGGGTGAGAGGATACTGCAGAACAATCTACGACCCAATTAACATAGCCTATGCGGAGAAACGTGTTCTAAGTGAAGGATGACTTGCAAAATACTGAGCACATGCCTCTTATTTTTGGGTTTTCAACATTGCTCATCACGTAAGTCTTGGGAAACAGCAATTGTTCATCTATATTGTCGGCAGCTAGAATATGATTAAAATATTTCAAAGTGTATTTACATGCCGTATCTGCATATTGTTTAGCGTTCGATTTGCTTAAGAAAAAGTTGCAACATAACATTCGGTAATAAGTGGAAAATACCGCTGGAGGGCCAGATTTAGCCCGGGGTGTTGGGATCTTTGAAGGGCACCACACGTTGCGATAAAATCAGAGATCCTTAAACCACGGACCATTACATTTATGTGCGTGTCTTGGCTATTTCGGTAAAGCATTGTTTTGCAGGACCACACAAACAAAAGTGTAGAGGCAAACCGCGTCGGTCCTGCGGAAGGTGCGCACGGCGATCCCCCATCTCACTGAACTGTCTGCATTGCAGTGCTTTCTGTGTGGGTTCAACTTTCGACTTCTCTGTAAAGCACACTGGTGCTCGAGAGTCTATTTGGTTGTTTCCAATCGAATCATTTCCAGATCGCGGTGCCAGTGTATGTTGTCGTTGCTGAAAATCCGCTTTTCCGAAGTAGCGGTTGAGAGAGCAGGGCTCCGCGTCCTGACCGGGACCAGCCCACTGCAGTACTTTTTTTTTGGGGAAGCCTGGGTTCCCACCACCTTTCCATAAAGCGCTGCATCGTGCGCGCGACTGGCACGACTTCACCTGGCCAGGGAAACCATTACTGCAAGATCAATGAACCAGTCATGTGCTGGGTTTGGGTGGACAGAGGTGGGGACGGTTTGTCAAAGAGCTTGTATGCATACTAATACGTGTTGATGCGTGATGTCGGTGTCAGGATGAGCCCAGAGAAGATTGACTGTTCATTAACCCCATACAGCACATTGCATGACTCATTAGTCTGGTGGGATATCAGGAAAAGAGGTATCCTCTGTCATGTGACCTCTGGACAGAATGTGAAATTTAAGAACAGAAGTGAATGATACTCTTTTTGGTAAATTGTCTCTGGGGATTAAACACAGCACACAATGGATTGTTCAAGGACATGCTGAACTCTGTATTTTGGTGTAAAAGAAAAAAGCAAAAGGAAAAAAAAGCATGTTTACAGTGTTACTGGGTGGTAATGTAGCCTGAATGGACATAGATCGCGTGCACCTCTCTGAGCTCTTTCTGTCAAGTTGTTGTATTAAAATTAAGACATTCTGCAATCATTTGTAAATATATCAAGTTTTTTTTTGTTTTTTTTTTAATGACAAGTGGTTTGTTTTTGTTGCCGTGCTGCATCCGACTACTAGAAGCTCTGTGACATGGTGGTATGATGGGACAGGAATGGTGCGATCTCGCTGTAGTGCTAAGAGAGATAATAAGTGAATGAATAGGAAAGACTGCATTGGAGTGGAAGCCTCATTGTATCACTGAATGCTTAACCAGGAAGTGGGGGTCTGTGGGTTTGGCTTTGTAGTAGATCCTGCTGGTACTTTATTGCAGGCCAACTTTATACAGTATGTGCTGTATGGAAGTGGACAGTGGCACTATGCCAGATTAAAATGGAGCCTCAGACCACAGAGACACAGCCTTGGGTGGAGCAGAGACTCAATCTGTAAAGTGCGTGCATGTTTGAAATCAGAGAGAGTCATGCATGTGCATAAACAGCAAGTTTATGCTTTTGTGTATTCTGTCATGGCTAGCAGCCCGAGCAACTGGAGACTGTTTGTTCCACGTGAGGGGAATTGATATCTCGAAAGATTGGCTTGCTGGTCTGTGTGGAAACTCGGCCGCTTTTTAAAAAATCTTTTAGACAGGAAATTAAGCTGTTTCTGAATGTAAGGCAGAGCGTGATTCTGATGTGCTGCGTTGTTTGTGTTTTTATCCCTGGCAGTAGTCAGACACCACCCACTGTGATGCCTGGGTATGAATGATTTATTAAAACCCCTTTAACAGAATGTGCACCCCTATGTGCTGTTCTGTTGCAGTATTTTTGATAGAATTTTGGTGGCCATCTGCATTCAGCTCCACACACACAAGATTGCTGCCTGAATCCTCAGCTGCCACGCGTCACAGGCAAGTGACAGCCAGAGGAGGTGCCTCTCTGCATACTGTATGTTACCGGTAGTAATGATGTGTCAGTCAGACGGTGCAGCCTTACAGCAGACTGATGATTCAGCAAGTGTGATGCTAGAGCTCTACACAGCCACGCTGCTCCCCACAGTCCCTTAGTGATAAATGGAGGAAGAGAGGACTCTGTGTGGTGCAGAGAAGGGAAGGGGGATGGAAGGGTGGGGAGGGGGGTGCAGGAATGCAAAGAGAGGGTTGAAAACCTGGTGACTTGATGCTCTGCACAGCCTTCAGGTACGCTGTAGCTACTGCAGCATGACGACGCCCACTTGGGGAGAGAGGAGAGAGAGAGAGAGAGAAGTAAAAAATAGCAAGATGATGATTTGGGAGAGTATGACGTAATAGGACGCAGTGAGAGCAAGGAAGAGTGGATGGAAGAGTTGAGATGGAGAAAGGAAACGAGCCGTTGAATAGGTGGGGTGTAGAGATGTACAGCCTCGCCATAGGGAGGAGCTGAGGAGCTGAATGGCCTGGGTTAACCTGCTGTAGTCTGGGATGGAGCTGCTCTCTACATTTAAAGTCAAATTCCTTCCCTTTACTAATTGAGGAATCAAAACCAATCGATACACATTAAGCCATTAACAGTAAATGTTGCCTTTGCCTGTGTAACTGGAGCACAAAGCTTCCAAATATATGTATTTTTTGCCATTTGAGCACTTGAAGTGGCTCTACAGTGTAATAATGGGATGATGCATAAAAGATCTGTTATTGATCATCTGCAGCATAGCAGGGATTTCTTATGATTAAGATGGTGAGAAGCCTCTTAGGGAAAAGACAGAGGCAGAAAGTCAAGGTCACATTTCCCTTGCTCAGCACGTTTTATCCACCTGAATGTGCAGCATGTCCTTGCACGAGGGGTGACAGAATTCATGTGACTAACTCATTCTTTTCTGATGATGCGTCCGTGCTGTATAATGGCTCACATGTATGTTTTATGTGTCAGATAAGTTAGTGTAAGGCAGTGGATGAAAGCTCTCTACTTCCTCAGTTCTGGAGTTTTTGCTGTGCGATCAATCAGCCTTCTGCTCTCTGAAGTTATTTAAAATTTGAGTATATGCAGTACCCGTCCTTATCTTGCTCCATCTGCAGCCTAGTGTTTCTGCTGTACGTCTCCTGTTTCCAGCCAGTGTCTGCTGCTTTTTTTTCCTGTGCTGTATGACCTCTGTGACTGTAAGAACAGGCATTACAATGCCAGGACTCCTGTTTACCACTAAACAGCTCCAAACATTTACAGCTAATTATACTAATAATGTAGAAAGAAGAAGGTCCGACTGGAGCTGCTTTCATTGACATTATTTCTATTTTATTTGGTCCTGTACACACTCACAATAAAACATTTTAAATTTTGGTATCTGCATACCTTCATGTTTAAATAAATGCCAATCCATCTATATTTTTTAGCCTATCTTTATTAACTCTCTTTAGAGTATTAAAGAACATAATTTGGCACTTAAAATAGTTGTTATTTGTTATGTTATAGTGTGTATGACATGTGTTGAAGTGTGTATATGTGTTGTCTCATATGCCAGAGCCAAATTTAATGGACAATTAAGTGATCTGAATCTGAAAATGAGACAGTGTTTCTCTTGCAGCTCAAGGTGAAGGCATTGTGCATTTATCCTTAGCAGTGACACAGTCAAGATTAGGAATTAGGAATAGAATTGTGGTCGTTTTCAATAGCCGTGGGCTGGCAAGTGAGCCCGACCAGATGGGTGATGGCCCTATCAGTCTTATAACCACATGAAGAATAGCAAGTAAACACGACAAAGTGAGTCTCAATTTGATTTTGAGTTTCTGGTCCATGAAAGTGCACTTACTTTTTCAAGAAATTACACAGAAATCTTCAGACATGCAGGCACACGCACACGCACACACACACACACACACACAGACACGAAGACATTCATGTGATGATGAATCATTTTCATCATTTTAATTCTATCTCCGCAGCACTGAATGACACAAGAACAGATCTATTTTTGTACTTTTGAAATAGGAAGGTGGTGCTGTGTAACTGCAAGGCATTTACAGTAGTTTGTGTCAGAGATAGTGTGCATTATACAGTAGTTGTTAGTCTAACTCAACCTGTAAAGAAACAAATATGCATATGACAAATATGCAAGATATTCTGACTTCCGCTACTCTCAGAGCAGAAGTTAGCACAGTTAGTTGGAATGGAGGTCTTGACCCATCAACTTATAAGGAGGCTGTTTAGGGACTGTGTTTTAGTGTGGAATATGAATGCGGGACCTCACTATCTGTATACCGTTACCAGCAAAAAAAGGCTAAATGTGTTTGTGCTATGCTTTGAGTTTAATTGAATTGATCTGACAAAGTGTGTATTTAATGTCTCATGGAGCATGCCCCTGCCTCTAATTTTACTCCAAACAATCTTTTCTTATCAGGCTGTGCAGCTGTGCCAGTCTTTGTTGACCAGAACTGTATGAATTTGAAAGAGATGTTTTCTGCATTATGAGAAGTCCTACTTAATTCTTCCTGACCTTGTCGTCTCCCTTATTATCACCGCAGGAGAATGTGTTGATCCGCTGGTCTCCGGGCTGTATGCCTCTTCCTTCCTGGCTTCCTCCAGATATAACTTTCTTTACTCTGCCAATTTTGCCAAATTGTATGGTAAGTTCCTAATTGTAGTGTTGAGTTCACTGTGATTTCACACCATTCAATAGACAGACCTTTAAATGGCGGAAAAGTCTGTAAGATGAATGTCATCATAGAGAGAAAAGCACAAGTGTAATAACTTAATAATGATGTTTGCATGCCATACTCAGAGATGCAGAGATGTCTTAAACATTATATATATAGTGATACATAATCTAGAAGGAACAATTATAGTGACTGTGTGAATTTAGTTGGGAACATCCTTGTTTAATTAGCTAACTATCTGCAAAATGCAAATGCTTGTCCAATCTCAGATAAAACAGTACCTGCTCATTAAAGTTCTATACCCCAAATTTGACTGAAATGACTTTAAAATTACAAAGTTACAGGTTCAGTTAATGCCACGATTGCCTTGGTCATGATTTCAATCCCTGTCAATCTGTCACCCTCCCAATTATAAACACTTTCTCCCCCGCAGGCAGCAGTGGTTGGTCCCCATCTCCCAGGGACAGACAGCCATGGCTGCAGATAGACCTGGGCAGGAAGTATCGACTGATGGCCATCGCCACCCAGGGGACCTTCAACTCATATGACTGGGTCTCCAAGTACACCTTGCTCTATGGAGACCGACCGGACTCCTGGACGCCGTACATAATGAAAGGAGGAAACTCTGTAGGTGCCAATGATCTAGAATGGGGTGGAGTGGGATGAGGGTCATAAAAGGGATTTGGCAAAGATTAACTAGTCAAATGTAATCTTTACAGTTGATTCTCCATTCAGTGGGTGTTCCATTATATTCATTGTCACTGGCACAGAAACAAAGACAGCACAGCATATTATCTCTCTCACTACTGACAAAAATAATCTCATCATCAGTTCATCTCCAGTCTCTTAATAAGGCGTTAATACCATTGCAGTGACTCAGTAAGCTCTTTCCCTGTCCAATCTGTTTGCAGACGCTGCCTGGGAATTGGAACTATTATCAGGTGAAGAGGAATGTCTTCCATTACGCCTTTACTGCTAAACACATTCGTCTGCTTCCTCTGGCGTGGAACACAGAGAATGGGGGGAAGATCGGTGTGAGGCTGGAACTGTTTGGCTGCCCTTATGGTAAAAACGACTGATGGAAACTACACAGGGATTTACTGCATCTGATTCACATGCAGGGACAATCTATTATCCCAGTATTTAGTCATATTTGGTAATATGCCACTAAATCTAAGTGCCAAATATGCTACGATATATTCTCAGTTAATAAATATCACCTGATTCATACTCCGGAAGAACATACACTCGCTAAATGACAACAGAACTGAGGAGCTCTTGGATATGTGCCACGTAGCATTTATTTATATCTTTAAAACATCTATAAATGCTACATATATAAGACTCTGTATACTCTAATATGCACATCATATACAATTTGAACAACTGTGAGTTTAGAAATATTGAAATTTGAAATGTTTGTCTGCAGACTCCTATGTGCTACAGTACAATGGGGATGACTCGGTGGTCTACATGTACCCAGGAAAGAGGTCCCGTACACTACAGGACCATATTGCCATAAACTTTAAGACTCTAGAGCAGGATGGTCTGCTGTTACACAGTGAGGGGATTCAAGGAGACCTCTTCACCCTGGAGCTCAAGAGAGGCCGTCTTTATCTGCACATCAGCCTCGGTACAGCCCGACTTGTTTGATGCATGAATTAAAATATTTTGGGCACGCCTTTAGTTGAAGTTGAAATTCATACGAGTGATCTTGTTTTAGAGTTTTGGGTAAATAAAATTTTGTCCTGTCCTTGCCGTCTGTTTTTCAGGAAGCAGTGTAATACACAAAATTGATGGTCGAATTACACTGACTGCTGGCAGCCTTCTTGATAATCTACACTGGCACTATGTCACCATCAAACGCTATGGTCGACAGGTGAACTTCACAGTGGACAGTCAGACAGTGACAGCCGTCTGTAATGGAGAGTTTACACACCTGGATCTGGATACGCAGGTACTTCATAAAGGAACCATATGTGTGTATAATAATAATATAATGATGAGCTGTATGCTGAATACCTTTATTAAATGCTTCTTTTACTTCCAAATGCATTTAAATTACAACCTGAAGGCTATCTGTAAACTCTTATACATTAAAAGCGAGCTAATTTGAATTCTTAAATCCTACTTTTTGCATTTATTCACTTTAACGACGATGACTGAGTGCCTTAATTACCTTTCTCCTAGTTATATGTGGGAGGTGTCATAGAGCAAAATTTGCCTCAGTTGCCCACCACACCAAATTTCCGGGGCTGCCTGGAAAACGTCTTCATCAATGACATCAACATCATCGACAAGGCTCAGAGAGAAGAACCTGACATCCGTATCCCACAAAAGGTAGGGCATTCACTGTTTCTGATGACCACCACCAATTGTTATTAAACAACATTACTTTATCTGTTTCATGCTCACAATACAAAAACAATCATCGGAAAATATTTTTTACATTAAGTCTGATTTCTCTTTCTTCCCTTAGAAAAAGATGCATTTTGCCTGCAGGGACATTCTGCTCAAACCGATGACTTTTGCTGGGCCCAACAACTACTTGCAGGTGCCGGGCTTCTTCAGGAGGCCCCGTATGTCCGTCAAGTTTAAGTTCCGCTCATGGGACTACACAGGGCTGCTAATGTTCACACGATTTGCCGATGGCCTGGGTGCCCTTGAGCTGGGCCTAAGCGAGGGACAGATCAATGTCACTATATTCCAGCCTGGCAAGAAGAAACTCCAGTTTGCTGCAGGTGGGCTTATGCAATTTTTGACCTTGTCAGTAACACAAAAGATTATATTTAATGATTTTGAATCATACAATGAATCAGCTTGCTAATGTTATCAAGACAGAGCGCAACACGTCATACTCTTTAGAGGACTCTTTTGCTAATTATAGTTCCTCTGAAATTGATCATCTAGTTGATAGTGCTGCAGGCTCTAATAATTAACAACTAATAATAAAGAGTGTGGTCTAGACCTACTCTACATGTTAAGTGTCATGAGACAACTTTTGTTGTGAATTGGCGCTATATAAATAAAATTTGATTTGATGAAAACCATGCCCACTGGAGGGGAAAAGAATCGGCGCGGTGCTACAATATACAACCAATGGCTGAAACGGTGTAAAAATGTACAAAATGGTTTGTCGCAGTTGTATTGTAGCAGTTTATTCTGATAACAACAGAGTCATATTAGGTCTCTCACAGCCAACTTTGCAGCAATAAGTTCCAGAAAATGCTGGTACACAGAAAGAAATTATTCAGCTAACTGTTGTTTGGAAGCCCTCTTGAACATGTCACCTACAAAATTACACTGCAAAGAACAAAAAGTATTTTAGCAGAGCTTATTACTAATCAAAATGCATACTGTACACAGAACACACGGAGTGCCAGGATACCCCAGCATGTATCCACTTTTGTCATCGTAAAGGCTCAGTTTTTCAATTTAGCCACTTATAAAAAGGGTTCTTTATCCTGTTGGTAGAGCATCCCACCACACAGCAGCTTTTAGTCATTTTTCTGTTTGTTAGCAGCAAGAAATGAGAAGCAGGCACCTTGATAAAAAAGTCAATGGAGAGAGATTGTTTCCCCCTCCGGCATGGGTGGACTTGATTGCACTTGATGGCTGAAAACTGACTTTGTTTCCAACTGATTCGATAAAAGGTCTTAATCATGTACTTGATGGTAACATCCATGATATGGGTCAAAAGACTGAAGCTAAGAAGCTACAGAGTACCTATAGCTCTTATTACATTCCCATGAACACTGTTTCACAATTTGTAGAAACTCCAAAGTTTGACAGACCTGCCGTGCCTATTTATTGGACAATCCCTGTTTGAGGGCGGGGTTTAGCTAACAATCAATTCTGGATAAATGTTGTGCATTGTCCATGTGATCTCTGTACTGAATCTGATTGTAGAAACATTGCATGACGAGCGTTTCTCCAATATCTAGGTTACAGGCTAAATGACGGTTACTGGCATACAGTGGATTTGGCAGCCAGAGACAACCTGCTGACCCTCACAATTGATGAGGAGGAAGCGTCTCCCCTAAAGATCACCAACCCTTTCACAATTCGGACAGGAGACCGCTACTTTTTTGGAGGTGAGGTGATGCCTTAAAAACAGTTATTGATAACTTCTGAAATCAAATTGCAAACCCTTACTGTTCAATTCATACGTTTGCTTTCCTGCACTCAGGTTGTCCGAAAACCAATAACACAATAAGGAAGTGTGAGACCAAGCTGAACCGCTTCCATGGTTGCATGCAGCATATCTTCATAGACAACGAACAGCTTGATATCGACATTATTCTGCAACGACAGTGGGGGCGCTATGCTGAGCTGCTGTTGGGAACATGTGGCATCACTGACAGGCAAGTCAAGTCAAGTCAGTTTTATTCTGAAAGCACTTGACCCAAAGTGCTTTCCAGTCCATGCAGATGGGTTCGAATCTGCCTCAATACAGGTTTATATGATGAACAGAACAGCACATATAAGGACATTACGCATAAATAATACAATGATACAGAGAAGGCAAGCCTAAAAATGGTAGACAAGACTAAAAATGTAAATGTAAAACAACTACAATAGCATAAAATGATCAAAACAGAATCAAAGTAAATCAAAGTAATAAAATAGGACGTCAGGAGAAAGAGAATAAAACCGGTAAGAGATTAAAACGAAGTAGGAGGACAATGCAACTTACAAGTAAGTTAAAGAGGGGAGTTGACAAACACAATGGGCAGCCTCAGACTGAACTAAAAGCAAGAGAAGAAAGGGATGGCATTCATCAGCTCATAAACCTTTTCTAAAGGCTCTTCACAAGAAACAAGTAATGCAGAAAATAGGTAGCATAGAAATGCAAAAAAAAAAATGACATGCTTATGTGAGTCTCACTTTTGGAACATACCTAATACTTAGTATATATCTTTTATTTACAGATGTAGTCCGAATCCATGTGAGCATGAAGGCAGATGCATCCAGTCCTGGGATGACTTTATCTGTCTGTGTGAGAACACAGGCTACAAAGGAGAAGTGTGTCACATGTGTAAGCGCTGGCTGTCTTATCACTATAATACGTTTTTATTTAAAGTTGATTACACTTGGCCCATGGCATGTTTTTCCTAATAATAACAAATTTGACCATCTGGCTTGTCAAACAGCGGTTTATAAAGAGTCGTGTGAGGCGTACAGACTCAGTGGCAAGTATTGGTCCGGAAACTACACCATCGATCCTGATCTCAGCGGACCACTGAAACCATTTGAAGTGTACTGCAAAATGAAGTGTAAGTAATCACTGTCATTAATAAAAATACAGCTTCATGAGCAACATGTTCAGTATTAGCTGGAACCTCTGTGGGTTGTTGAAATGCTGGAAAGTGAAAAGTCAGGTTATCATGTTCCTGTAATGAGAACTGTGTACTGAAATTTCATGGGAAATAAAAAGGTTTATAAAGCAAGACAGGGCTAGCTGCTTCTGTGTGTGTGTGTGTGTGTGTGTGTGTGTGTGTGTGTGTGTGTGTGTGTGTGTTGTAAAAGTGTGCAACTTCTTAAATAAAAGTCTGTGTCATGCCTCTTCACAGCATATAAAGCTTGGACAGTGATCATGCATGACCGCGTGGAAGGCACCAAGGTGAGTGGGAGTTCAATAGACCGGCCATATATAGGTGATGTCAACTACTGGAACGCCTCCTGGGATGAGGTCACTGCTCTAGCCAACACTTCCATGTACTGTGAGCAGTGGATCGACTACTCCTGCTACAAGTCCCGTCTCCTCAACACCCCCAGTAAGTGGGATTAGTCGGTTTATTAAAAAAGGCAGTGTGCTCATGGAAAACAAGAAAGACAGGAAACTTAAATGACACCATTTGTTTTTCAAAATAGATGGAAGACCTTTTGGTTATTGGATTGGTCGTAACAATGTGAGCCACTATTACTGGGGTGGAACATTCAGAGAGGTCCAAAAGTGTGGCTGCGCTATCAACCAAACCTGCACCGATCCCAAGTTTCAGTGCAACTGTGATGCTGACTATAGGCAATGGTGAGAGAAGGACACATTGAGCGGGTTTAGCCTGTATCTTTGACACTGACGATGAAGTGACATGCCCATTGTGGCTTTTCAGGTACTCAGATAAGGGCTACTTGGACTTTAGAGACCACCTGCCTGTGAGGAGGGTGGTTGTCGGGGACACCAACAGGACCGGCTCAGAAGCACAATTCACTGTTGGGCCCCTCCGCTGCCATGGCGACAGTGAGCTTTAATATTGTGCACACACAGTGATGTCCAGCATTGCTGAAAGTTTGAGAGTCAATGTTTTTTTAAATATGTGTATATATTTCGATGTTTTCCACAGGAAACATCTGGAACACCATAGCTTTCGTCAAGCCCACCTACATAACCTTCCCTACCTTTAGGCCTGGCTCCAGTGCCGACATCTCCTTCCACTTTAAAACCTATCGACAGCACGGCGTCTTCTTGGAGAACTCTGATGAACAGCTTCGAAACTTCATACGGATAGAGCTAAATAGTGAGTTGACTCATCTGCTTGCAGTGAGCTATTCTCCTTATACAGCTGAAAGATTTACCTAAGAATTACTCTGTTTTTTTCTTTCAATGTTTTCGTTTCTCTTCCAGCTACCAATAACCTTGTGTTCATATTCATGGTTGGTGATGGCATTCTTAATGTGACACTACACTCCCCCGTGCCACTCAATGACAACGAGTGGCACTTTGTTCAGGCCGAGATTAATGTGAAACTGGCGCGGATCAAGGTTGATTATCAGCCTTGGGCTGTTAGACGTTTTCCAGGTCAGACCTTCGTCACCATGAAGTTTACACATCCTCTCCTAGTAGGTAGGTTGCTTGACTTAAACATGGAAATTTGGAATTTAAAACTGGCACCACATAAAGTACATTTAATATGTCCTCTCTAAATTTGAAAAATAAAAATATTTATTTGTAACAGGTGCAGCCAACCGCACATTGAGACCTTTCTTGGGGTGTCTTCGAGGATTACGGATGAACGGCGTTCCTCTTGATCTAGAAGGTAAAGTAAATGAAGAACAGGGTATAAGGAGGAACTGTACTGGAGAGTGTCTCAATGCTACCATACCATGCCGAAACAGCGGGCAGTGCATTGAGGGCTATGCTTCCTACACTTGCGACTGTAACAACACAGCTTTTGATGGCTTCTACTGCCATAAAGGTGAGTTCATACATGTTTTTTTGGACTTCTTTAGAGCTCTGACAAACCCTTCACATAGTAAATGACATCACCTGCAGCAATACCAAGCAGATCTAGATATCTAATTCCACAATGGTCTTTTCTAAGACATCGGAGCTTATTTTGAGATTGGCTCGTGGCTGAGATACAACATACGAAAGAAGCCTATATCAGATGAAGCAGCATGGGCCAACTGGATTGACCCGCACTATGACAACTTCAGCCTCGGCTACAACGACACAGCGGATGACATAGAGTTCAGTTTCAGCACTGTTTACACGCCAGCCGTGTTGCTCTACATCAGCTCCTTTGTCCAAGACTACATCGCCATCATCCTCAAGACTGATGGTAGGAGAAGCTCGGAAACTTGTCCGAAAACAAACTAACCCAGTCTTTGATGTAATGCAGTTATTGATCAAAATAATGTATGCTGTTGATATCTTTTGTTTCATTTATCCCTACAGGAAGTGTAGATCTGAGGTATAAGCTGGGGCTCATAACACACAAGTACCAGCTGACTCACCGAAATCTGGCAGATGGATACCCCCACTATATCAACATAACCAGACACAACAGAACCATCAAAACACAGGTTCATGCTCTCGGTGCCGTCACTGTGTAAACTCTGATCTGTGGTTTGTTATTCTGTAGCACTTATTTTGCCTTGCCCACAGGTGGATTACATGGAGCCCATAGTGGAAAAGATAACCTTGGTGGAGGATGCCAGGTTTGATTCTCCAAAGTCCATGTTCCTGGGCAGAGTGATGGGTAAATATCAAATTTACCACATGTTGACGAGCATGTAGCCTGATGCATTTATCTTGCTGCCAGTGTTATTCACCATTTTAAGCTGATGTTATATTATTTCTGTCTCCTCTTTCAGAGGTTGGTGACATTGACTATGACATCCAGAGGCACAATGCTCCAGGCTTCATAGGTTGCATATCTGGGGTGAGATACAACATTTACGCCCCTTTAAAGGCCTTCTTCCGCCCAAACGAAACAGACCCTCCGGTAACAACACAAGGCTACGTCTCTGAGTCCAACTGTGGTGCTTTCCCTCCTGTCCTGGGTTATGTACCATGGGAGGTAGACCCATGGTTTACCAGCATAGGTGAGTGTATATGTCCCACAATGCATCAGTTCAAAATAGAATATTATTTTGTGTTCATACACTTATTTGTGTACCTCTGCCTTTCAGAGTATTTCTATATCCATGATGACCTTGGGCTGTTTTGGATAACAGGTAAGATTAAATGTTTTTCTCTTCTTGATGGGATGTTGCCTTGTATACACAAATACTGCCCCATTTCTGAATTGCTGCATTCAAAAATAAGACCAGTAATGTGACCTTTAGCAGTTTATTTAGTTCAAATTAAAGCACTGCCTCTCTCCCTCATTTCTGTTTTGATCGCCATTTCCCTCCTGTCCTAGATGACATAAATCAGCCGTTTGAAATTCTCTTTCCTTTTTTCCCCCCTAAAATCCTCTAATCCCAAATTAGAGCAGGGTTGTCAGATTCCAATGTGGGCTTTTGAGTGTTTATTCAATCATCTGACTACAGACTCAAATTTATTATATGTGGGTCTACAAAAAACCCCAAAACATACTTATAGAAAAATAGACAGACATTTCTAATACAAATTCCAATAATTGTTTTATTATGCTCAAGATTAGATTATTTTTTAATTTAATTAAGTATTGAGTCAAAGAAAATACATAATTTACAATGAGTACAATAAATTTAACAGTGAATTTTTCCTCCGTTTCCTTAACACCATAAAAATAATTCCTAATATTCATATTGCAATGACAAAAGGCAAACAAACAGAAAGAGATAAAAAAAATATATAAGGAGAGAAAAATTGGAATTTTAATAGGTATACTATAATAGAAAACAAAAGAAAGGTATATTTTGATATAATTAATTTTAAAGATCCCCTCCATACATTAATGCAAAAATCCTCTAATGTGTGTCTGACATGTTTTTTGCAGAAAAATTTAAATCCATAAAATGGCATCTATTCCTCCCTTCAAATATTTTTCATTTCACAAGTTTAACTGTTGATCACAAGATATCTCTATGACTTCACTGTAAAGTCCATTCGATGTGCAGGAGGGGCTGGCATCTCAGGATTAAACTGCAGCACAGAGACTCTCTGCTCCATCTCTGTCTGAGACCTTTACTGGATCAGCTATATTTAGTCTGCATGAGCCCAGCTTAATGTTCATCATTGATAGATGCTTCAGCTTAATAGATCATTCAGATTCAGACGTATTATGCTAATGGCGGACATCAGTATGACATTTGGTGCACCATTTAGGCATCCCAACAATGGTCCCCCCTGGTTATCAGACATCATCCCTGTCTGATATACTGCTCAGGATAAAATGGTTATGACTGAGAAATGATGCACTTGTTTTAAATGTATAGTTGATAAAACAAAATTGTGCTGGTGAACAAATTCTGGCACATTATTTCTTCATGTTTCATGTAACAACATCACTTTAAATACCATTTTTGCTTCCTTGCTGCTCCAAGCCCTGTTTCAGCAACAACAGCATCAATCCATTCTCTCCATTTATTCAGGGCTATGAACCTGAGGGGTTGAGGCCTTTTGCATACTGACTGACAAACGAAAACACACCTATAGGCAATTTAATGTCTCTAGTTCACATGACCTGTAGTTGTTAGATTGTGACAGGAAACCCAAGCAAATGCAGGGGGAACATGAGGACAAGGGCTGAGGTACGAACCTTTGGTTGTGAAGCAACAGCTTGAGGTACTGAATAATAATTTTGTTTTTCGGTGCCAAAGCTCACAGCCAACTGGCCAGAGTCATAGTCTTACAAAACATGTGACCACATCACAAATCTAGGAGTCTTGTATGCAGACTTTACCTTTAAAAATCACATTGCCTTTTACCATTTCTCCAGTTTGATGCTAAAAACTCATCCATACCTTAAGTCTGGATCACTGCAATTCCTTCTTCAAAGCATGGTGCAAACCAGGACAAAAAGATCCACTGGCTACCTAAGATCCTCCTCTTTGTCTATTAGTCTTGGCTTAACAGTATATATAAAAGTATGCTCTCAATTTGCAAACCCAGCAGGCATCTCAGGTCACAAGACAACACTCTCCTTCATGTCCTGAGAGCCTACTATAAGTCTGGTTAAACCGCATTCAATATTTATAGAACAAAACATGGAATAGCTAATCTGGTATTCTTGCGCCCACACTGAGTTAATTTATAATCAACCTCAGGACATTTTTGTTCAGTTTAGCATTCTCAATAATTGTTTTTCTGTCTTTCATCATACACTTATGCATATTTTCTTTTCTCCCTTGCTGCTTACCTGTGCTCCTCTCTCTTCTTTTCTTTCTGTCCTAATAATAAATGCTTCACTTTCTTCCTCCCTTTGAACTGCATTTGCCCAAAAAGCTACTATACAAATAAACTTGAAGGAGCCAGGCAGCATGAGCAGTGATACCTCGACTGAACAGACGCATAAAAATAACCACTACCAAAATTCGCCCTTCATAAAAAGAAGTCAAACAAATTTACTGTGTGCAGGTGGTTCTGGGACTGGATTTTATTCACATTACAGATAATAGCAGACCTATAATTCACCATTTGGCTCATACAATGTAATAATATAGCCATTCAAACAGTGCCTGCTCCTCAGCAGTATCTCTGGAAGAACCTCTTTCCTTATTGTGCTGCAGATTAACTCTGGCTGCGCTATTTTTATCCTTTAGTCATAGTCATCCTGGCTTTGCTGCTGCTCTTCGGAGGCCTGTACAGCATCTACGTCTATGCGTATCAGCAAAAGGGCAGCTACCGCACAAATGAACCCAAGAACCTGGAGTCCCCCAGCAGCTCCAGGCCACTGACCGAGACCCTGAGGAGAGAAAAAAAGAACCTCCCGGAAATCGAAGAGGACTTCAGGAGCGGCTAACATCACAGGACCTTTGGGACAGTGGGTGGGGTTTGACTGAAGGTTTGGGGAGAGGGAAATAGCGCTTACAATACCTGTATTAAGTTTTCTAATTCTTTTTGTTCTCTTTTTTCATATTTTTGTTTCTTTCTCCAGTTGGGTGGGATCTGATGCCTGGTGCTCTACATAGTATGTATTTTGGTAAGGGTCAAAAGTTCACATCAAGCCCCATGTTGCGTTCTCACATTGTATTGCAGGGTGAAATACTGAAGTGCCTCATCTGAGCAAGCTTGGCCTGAAGTAACCATACTAGCTTATTCAGATAGGGTTTAGATTAGACACTGTGGGAACAGGATTTTAAGGGATGTTTAATTATAGTCGGAACATCAGTTTAAAGTATTTCGGCTTTTATCGATTGATTTTTTTTTTTTTCCTGAGCCACTTTTGAGACCGACTAAAGCTACGGATATCTTACTGTAAAGATTTATTGCCATCTAAAATATACCTTTCGATGACAATCTCTCATGGAGCCATTTGCGACATCATAGCTCACAATCCGTCTTGGGTTTGAGCGGTGAGCGTATCTGAGAACCGGTGAACTAAACCAGTGCACCCAAACTCCAGATCACTGAAACAAAACTGGTGTTCATGCGTAAAAACAACCAAGCGAAGAGCAAACATACTGACCAGCATGGAGCTTTAAGCTGTTAAGCTTTGAGATGATACATATAAAGATTGTAAAAGGTATATACGCTTATATTTGTTGTATTGCAGCCTATAACAGTGCATTACCTATAAAGAATGGCACATGTAAGTTCAGAAATGCCATAGTGTCAGTAGATAGAAGCTTTTCCGATCACACTATGCTCAGATTCTTAACACATTCTCAACTATGTGGGAAACGAGAGTGTGATGATTATGTACCTCTTTGTGTGAGAGCTAACAGACTGTCGGTGTGCCGCAAAAGTTGAGGTGATGAAGCTCGCCTGGGACAGGGTGACCTAAATATCCAAGTTCTCTTGCTTTTGTCTTACTTCTGGTTGCTTATATTATGGCCAAGCTGCCAATAGCTCGGTGCTACAGTGTTTAACTGGGCAGACGTCTCTAACAACGGTGTTACAAAAGAATCAGTCTTCTCACAGTCATTTCAACCACAATAATACGCATCTTTCAGGAAACAGCTTCTCCCGGTGGCCATGTGGAGAAGCATACATAATAAACACACATACACACACACAAATAACATGTGTGCAGAGGACCACAAGAGTGTAAATGCTAATCTTTTACTTCTAACACATGCTGCTTGAATTTTTTTTTTTTTTGCATTATGCTGTGGGACAGCTGCTGCTTGTTTAGCTGCTTTCAGTGGAAAGTTTGAAAATACCTAGAGGCCGACGGAATTTCCTCCTCTGGCAAGATGAAATTTAATTCGATGTGTGATGCAACCAAAGCTTATTAGAGCGACCATCACTCACCACAGCTCTCCTTGAAACTAAAGCACTGTTGTCTCTGTGAAAAAATGGTGGGAAAAAAAACAAAACATTTGTCACATATTAGCTATGCATTTGTAGAGCATGAGCGCACTTTGCAGTAGAATGCAATAATATATGAGCTTCTATCAGCCACCAATGATGTTAATGTCTCAGTTGAATTTGCAAATGCACAATAACAAGTAGGATGTAATGAGTGTATACGTAAATATATAAATACTATGTTGAGCGACTTTTTTATTCTTATGGTTGATACAAAACAACAGTTAAATGGAGTAATTTGAATGTAAACCCTCTGACTCTGTAATGTATGAGCAGATACTTCAGTGCAGACTGATGTTTTCATTAGTAGGCTGCTTAGCACTGGAAGTGAAATTACTCATGGTACCTTTTAAGAATGCTCAGGATAAAGAAAGTACAGTCCTTGTTCTCAGTAGCGCTAATACACCTCCAAAACTCAACATTCTTCCATTACAGATGGACAGAACTGTGCGAAACTGTACAGTGAAAGGGTGTACACTAGATGTAAAAACTGGAGTTACTGTAAAACCACGACTTGCTAATAATGTATGAAAATGTACAGATTTGGCCAAAACTGGCGTTTACAGGCTATATTTTTAAGAATACTGTGATAAGATGAATGAGAAGTGGGCAGAGTGAAACCATTGGGGGTTTTTTTGATCGAAACAAAGAATAGTTTGTGTTTTTGTTAAATGGACAATCACCACTCAAAGTTCATATTAGGCGCAAGCCAACAAACTTGGGTCAAATATGCTTTGTTGCCTATGAGGAAAGAGTCGACTTATGTGTTATATAAATGTATACACCTCACTGTACTCATTGGTAAACGGACTATAAACATTCATCCCAGCTGTGTCACTCACTATCATGCGTGGTCCCTAGAGTGTGTGTATGTGTGACTGACTGGTTGTTTAGATGTTTGTGTATTCATAGTTTGCCCACCAAGATGCAACCGTCAGCTGATAAATAATGACTCTCATTAGAAAAACAAAACAAACGTGCACTGATGCCAACCATCCAACTCACTTATTGGAGGGCACCACCAGTAGTGAGACATAAACAAGGCCTGAATGTGGCTCCTCCATGTGAAAGTATCAGGGGGTCTGTAAGGGACAATTCAAGCACATTTAATCTGTGCTCAACTGTCCTTTCTGCATCCTAATGATGAAGGCAATGGTGGGAATAAAAGGGATTGAGATAAAATGGCCAGTAGAGGGAGTAGGTCAGCAGGATGTTGTTGGCTTGCACAGGGTATCTGCTGATTTTACAAAATGTGAGACTTCCTAGACTTGAACCTAAGATTACCATCCGAAAAAAATAATAACAAAACATATTTAAAGGAGCATAAAGTTAAATTGGAGTTAGTCAAAAGTCATGATTTGCATGTAATTCTGCTGTTATAGTTAAAGACGTATTTCAGAGATTTTAATAGTTATAAAGGCATTAAGACATTTTCATACTTTATATGAGCCCACAGATACCCTGTCGACAGTAATGCCATGTATGAAATCAGACGACAAAGCACCAGAGTGAGGAGTAGGCAGGTTACATCAGGTTAGACTTCTCTGCACCATCAAACTGAATCCTTCTGCAACAGGTACCAGAAGTGATCATTACAGTTGTGTTCGTGATCACACTGAAATTTAGGAATTTTTCTGTTCTTCAGTACGCTCGGTTTTGTTTTGTAATACTTTCACTGTACATGACCATTACTGTGTAAATCAAGGCCAATCTGTCACCTCAATAAAAGAAGCTTGAAGGAAATGGAAGCTTGTGTTTTTTTTTTTGTGTGTGTGTGTTATTTTAGGTGATATGCTTTTTGCACAGTAACAGGATACACACTCAAGGACCACACGAACATGTTTTAATGTATAAAGTTAAACTTTTATTTTTATAGGCAAACACTGTACATAGCAGTAAACTCCATTTTTTTCATCTCTACTGAGAAAGATCTCATTCCGAAGTGGGCTTTGATGTTTAATGAATGAAAAACAGAGGGAATAATTAATCTGGACATTAAAAAAAAATAAAGAAAAGATGTTAAATGATATTTTACATTCACACGTGGGAGACTTTAATATTTGGTCAAACACTCATTTTTTTTTTTTTTGCTTTAATGTGGTCATAACCTTGCAAAGGGTACCTTTAACACACCTCTGTTAATTATGCAATGCATGCACACTGTTTCAGCCTTTTTCTGTGTGGAATCATTTGGCACCTATGATTTTTGAAGGAAGACATCTACTGTGTGGCTCTTTAATTGTTTATGCGTTAGTGAGCGAAATGTAAGATCATGTAAACATGACGATGAGATGTTTGATGTGCATGTACGTTACTCAGAGTACCAACAGAATGGGTTAATGTGTAAAATGAAAAGAGGGACGAGATCTCTTCGCCATCATCTACAGGTTACATTCAGTCAGTCGGTTTCTTGTCTGGTTGCCTATTTTTGCAGAACAATGATATACCGTAAACGCACAATAACTTATTTCACCATGAAGATGTGGTGCTGACGCTAGCTGCTGAAAGGGTTTATAGAAGAACATACCAAGCTGTCAAACCTGCCTGTTCTTCAAAAGTTCTCCTGAAGAACAGGCATTGGGTAACATCACACTACAATACTGAGTGACTGCAGAGCAGCATGTGACTGAAGCTAATGCTGTGACTAACATGTTTAATGGTTTGTTTATCCAAGAGACAGCACATGCATTTCACTGATCATCATTAGGTACACTGTAAAAGCTTGCATTACATATTGAGAGGTCAAACAAAAGCCGGTCTATAAGTACAGTAACAAAACTGCTGAGAGAGTAACACAATGTAATATCGTAATCGCAACCTCTTTGTTTTGACAATATGAAACAAGATGAAAAAGCATGTGATCCTCTTGGTATAGTAAGCGATACGGATTAATAGTATTTCCACTTTAAATAGATTAGTTTTATAAGTTTGGCGTACACAGTCTTGCAGGCGGGTGGGTGGGTTTGGACAGACGAGAGGGAGAGCTGACGGCCGACACTGAAGGAGGCGGTACGGTGTTTGGAGAGCAGGAGCACCTGCAAGCAACAAGGAGGGACTTTCTATTTTTGGAAGTGCAGCAGAGGACATCGACTGTTCATAGAAACTTGCCAGTAGGTATAACGCAGCAGAGAGAGACATAAGCATTAGTGAGTGGCTGAGGATTTCAGGACAGGTTATGGAGGTAGGCTGCAGGTGTGGCTAAGTCATGTCTACCTCCCTCTCTATCCCCACATATTTGAGGGCATCGGCTTGGCTGTATCTGTGGGAGAAAGTAAAGAGTTTTAGCTGGGATACAGTAACTGCCGAAACCAGTAGGTCAGTACAATGAATTCTGCACAATGTAGGAGAGTCACGATTCTACCTGTAGTCAAAGAAGAGCTCCTCTCCTTGCAGAATGGATCGTTTGGCAAAGATCCCAATGCGGTGGTCTCCATTCACCATTACCACTGCAATGGCACGCATCAACATCAGCTAACAAAAGACGGATTTTATCCCGCAAAAATGCTCAAAATTCAGAAACCCACTCAGTCTTACCTTTCGCGTAGCAGTTGGGATTAACTGAATGATTCGCGAAGCGGATTTTGTTCCCCTTTCGCGTGGCATCCACAACAAAGTCTACTGAGATACACACAGTGTAATAAGGATTAATTAAAATGCTACAACAGCGGTATGGTTATGACCAGGAGCGGGGGATACTTGCCATTGTTTAAGTTGAAAAGGAAGCTAGACATGTATTTGTCATAGATCCTTCCACGTCGGTCTGCCTCATCCTGGGAGATCAGCTGCTCAAGCACAGACACGGGAATGAAAAACACTGTAAGCACAACAACTTCAATTCAGCTGAGAGCTTAAAAATAAAATGATTTACTAACTTGACTACTTGCCTCTCCACAGTATTCAGAGATAAACTCATTCTTCTGAACTGGTTCTTTGATGAAGGTGCCCCATCCAGCGACATCTGATGGAGCTAAAAGCAGGTGCTGAGAGAAGTCAGATGTAGGTTAGGACACCACAAGTCATAATGATAATAATAATAACAGTCATAGTAGTAAAGTACCTTTTTTATGCCTCTTTGGATGCTGCAGTTCTTGCAAGAGACCCCTTTGCTGTCCCAGTGGTCTGCAGCACCGCAGGTCATGCACAGATCTGGGTCGCACTCCCTCACGGCCAGGTAGCAGGGACACTGTTTCGTGTTGCACTGAGTCTTACATCTGCAGCCTGGGAAGCGGTTCTGGCCTGGAAAACATTTATATACACAGCTGCTCTGAAAGGGGACGTGCTGGGAACATTTATGAGCAAACTGCATGCAACAGAAAAATAATTCATTATATCACTTGGCAGAATACGGTATGATTCTGATGAATAACGGCATCTCAAAAGGCTTTGCAGCACAGAGGCTCTGCGCATTACTCATCTGTTAGGGACCTCTGCTGGCAGATATGTTGAAATACAATTTTGCATGGCGTAATACAACACCCTCCGGGCAGATGAACGCAAGGATCAGGCAAGAATAACTGAAAAGACTTTCCAGCAGCTCGTGCTTGGAAAAACTGTCCATATCAAGAGGTCTGCCTTCTCTGTTGTGCCGTTTTAACCTCCCACTCCAAGCCTGTGTGGGTTTTATGAGTCCGAGTCATCAAGCATTGTTTAGCTGGAGCTGTCTGACTCATACTGATGTTGGGAGATGATGTTGTATATCAGGCACAGACCCTGCCACATCCCTTTGATTTCTCTCCATGGCTCTAGAGCACACACATGTGCAACTGGGATCTGCTTCCTGTTTGGCCCGGCTCTCCTCTGCTACGGGAAAAGGCGAGGTAACAGTCGGGCGAGGGGGAGGGGGGGGGGGGGAGAGAAGGTGACTGGACCACAACAGATGAACAAATGAGGCAAAACCATCTTGTCCAAACCACAGCAAAAATGTTTATTTCATCTTATCCTCTTTCCATAAAATACATTCCTCCACCATGTGGCCATTTTGGAAAGCACAGTTCTGTGTCATTGCTATTGCAGCAAATGCCTCATTGTGAACGCAGCTCTGTATTAAAGAGACACCCACTTATCCCTACCAGAGGACAGTGTCTCCTCTGACTGCTGCAGAATCGTTTTACATTCTGCTTCCCGGCTCTATTGTGGGCTTGCAAAAGGGCTTTAAAGCTACTGAGAGCTTCAGTGGAAAATGTGGTGATGACAGTTTTCTTTTACCATCACAAGGCAGAGCATGATTCTGATTCTGTGTTTTTGTTTGCGCAACGAAAGAAAGAAGCATGGAGTACACGAGAGCATGGTCTCGCAGGTGAATAAGAAAGGCAGGACACTCACACTCGTGCTCGCACTGGCAGAACTTCTCACAGAAATTCTGGGTCATCACACACGGGCAGGAGCTGTCACAGGGATGGTCAGGGTGATCACATGGCTGGTAGTTGTACACCTGATTGGACGAGTTATCTGGAGCAACAGAAGACAGGCCTCAGACTGGCACAATAAGTGTGTTGGAGGGCATAGTGTAGTAGTAGTCATGCTGTGAGGGGGAACATACCTTTCTTCAGCTGAATCTTTGCCCATAACCTGCCACGTTAAACAAACAAAACGACATGGTTACTCTCAAACATTTCATGTCTTATTAAGTGGGAGAATTTGAAATGCAACAGGAGTACCAAATGCAGTTTTAGTACTAATGCAAATACTGGTGATATCATGCCTGTGCTTTCTTTTCTTCTTTTGGGGTGAGATGCCTCCATCAACCAAAGGAACACGATGGATCAGGACCTCCTTCACTGCAAACTCGTACACCTGTGGGAACAACAACAACACATCCCGCTAGCTTATAGCAAATGAAAACTATTATGAAGAAATTCTGTTCTCTTCATCGTAATTATGTTGTGTAATGTTGTGCTGCTCAGGCTGAAAAGCACATTGCCGCAATTGCGCCACAGAACATCCAGCCCCCTCCATCCTCCTGCTATCAAAACTCCACTGCAGAGGCCAAACATACACATCCATGTGCGCACACGCACGCACGCACACACTCAACCAGTTCTTGCTGCCAAAAACCAGATTTGGCCCCTTCACTAGGACACAGACATACATAATGATGCAGCTGGTTTCAGCATTTCCACTCAGTTAAGCAGTGGGTGGGGGGCCTCTGGATGCCAGCAGGGCCATAACGCACAGTCCAATAGAGACTGGACTGGACTGGCTAGAAGACAAGAGGCGCGTTCAAGGGTTGGATGTAAACAGGCAAGGCTGCTTCAATATATCTTAAATATTATCTCAAGATTTATTTGACCTGTTGTTCACTGTATGTATTGTGAAAAGTTATGAAATCTAATTCAGAAGTTGTAAGACTTTCTCTCCAAGCCCCCATATGCACAGCCCACATGATGCTCAATTGACAGAAATCTGGGAATGTCCAAAGCTGAACGACTGTATCATGAGAGCGTATGAGAGACAACACATCTGGCAGGCATCCCTGTTTATGGTGCCACATGCCATTCTCACTGTAGTCAGCCCAATTATCCACACCATAAAACCACAGGCACAGGATGTATGTCTTATTACCCCTTGCCCTGAAACAAGCGCAAGAGAAATCAGCAACGCAAGTATGTTGTCTTCTTCATGTCAAACCAACTATGCAATCTGGTTTATAAAGTATTAGTCAGAGTTAAAACGATATATCAAAGATAATTTAGCTAGTACACAAGAGATGAGACAGCAAACAACTCACAATTTTACTATTTGTGCTGTTTCTCTAAAATGGAGACCTCACTCCGCATAAATTGTCTTGCTTATATTTCCTTTGTCACCATTCCCTTGTTTAATGCGAGTTCCTTTTCTTTCCTGCTCTAATGAAATGTTCAGAATTGTTACATCTATTTCCATATTTTTTTCTCATTCATCCACCTGGTGGAAGCAGAGGGCTACAAGTTTAAAAACAAACAAACTGGGAAGGTGGAGTTAGAAAGAATTGAGGTTACCAGACCTCTGTAGCCCGCTCCTCATGTCTGGTTGAGGCTAGCAACTAGTAGCTACATTATCCATTGCTATCATAACACACGCACAGTCCAGTTGCATTGTGGGTAATGTACGCACGAGGTTTTGACAAGGAAGAAGAAGGCGTGGAAAAAAAGATACCTATGGTTCTCCTGGTCCATCGTGAGTAAATTTTGATACTATATGTAGCAGCTTGTTTAGATCTAAGTCATAATTTGTTGTGCTATAAATCATTAATAGTCAATAAGAGCACATTCATTCATCATTTTTCAAGGTGAATGCACACATCAGCATCTACTGCTTGTGGTCCCAGAGGATACATGCTGAGATGGGAAAACTGTCAAGCGTTTGAACGTTTCATTTCACCTCCTTGCAGTTCTTTGTACCAATGAGGCGAGCGATGGAGCAGAAGTTGTTGAAGTATGTGCCGTGTAGCACCCTGAACAGTGACTCCTCTGCCCCGCTCCACTGGACCACACAGCATGCCTGCTCCGTCCCGTCATCATCCCCTGAACGCAGCTTGGTGGGAGTCTGGCACCGCGAATTCCCCTCTGTTACACACACACACACACACGCACGCACACGCACACACACACACACACACACACACACACACACACACACACACACACAGAATCACTGACAAACTTGTCTTGGCAGAAAGTTTGTTCCGTATTTTTTTAATCTACACACAGGCAGCTGCACACACAAATACTTATCTATTACTTGGTCTTGTCGAAAGGTTTTGACAGCTTTTTTTATCTGTGCACACATACAGTAAGTCGCCCTACACACATGTTGCTGTTTCTGGGTGCCATTTTTGTGGATCTGCATGTACACACACACACACAGGCGACCACAGGCGATGACTGAGCTTTTTGGATATTCAAGACTGATGCTTGTAAACCCACAGCTTGATGCAGAGGGCTGAATGTTGCTTGGCAATAGGCTAAATGCAGCATGGCTATAGCCACAAGCTCCAGCACTGAGTATGTTTATTAATCTGCTTTACAATCTGTTTTTTTCCACATTATCTCAACACGTGCGAGAGAGTCTGCTGAGTCACTGGCTGAGCAGGAGCGGTTTCCAAAACTAACAAAGACTCCAAGTGAGGCACTGATGGCAAAAAACAACAACCTGAGAGCGCTATGGTGAGGAGAGGACGACAACGAGCAAGTTGAGATAGCTCTGTTGACATCTTCAAGCTCTCCACATGAAAATGTCAATAGAAATTTTTAAAGAAAAGAAGAAAAAAAACACAGTATGAGGAGGGGGGAGGAAACAAAGTGTTTATGTTGGGGCAGAAGCATGCAAAACTAATGGCTGATTTATTTTCCTTGGCAAGAGAGAGCTGGTATTGAGGAGAGGAGATGGAGGAACGGAGAGAGAGGAAAGAGCAGGATATGATTGGAAAGCTATCATCTTCAGCCAAATTTCACTTTGCTGAGGGGCCTTCCAGAAAGGGTGGGATTAAGGGGGAGGTTAAAGTAAAACTGTTGGTACTGAATGAAGCCTCAAAGCAGACAGTCATTACCATATCTTTACATTTACTTATTTCAGAGTAGCTGAGAAAATGGAAATCTCACAAGAACAGGCAATATATAAAACAATAATCAATAAAATATATTTAAAAAAACTACTAAATAAGAAACTTGACTCCATAGTCACCCATTAGTCGTCCTGCCTAGAGTAGAGAAAGCACCTGCTGGTTTTAAAAGCCTGCTCTAAACCCAGTTCCAGAGAAATCAGACTCCCACCTGAGGAGGAAGTGGTTTCGTGATCACTGTCGCCCTGTTTGCCCTCCTCAGCAGACTCAGACGGTCCAGGGCAGTTGGAGCTGGCGGAACGCTGCTGCCTTCGACGCCTCCTGGACCTCTGTGATCGTAACATGTTCTGATCCACAAACTCTTTAGCCCCTTTCTTCAGAAGAGCACAGGGGATGGAAAAAAAACAACATTAGTATATAGCATGTACTACATTATACAGAATGCACAAATAGGTTAAATAATCGTGAACTTGTAAACATACATACCTGTAACAGGAAGCAGTCTACACCACATGGCTCAGTCTCCATGTGGATCTCCTTATTCTTCCTCTTGTAAACATTGGGTGTAGCATGGAAAGCTTTATGGAGGCAAACAAAGATTTTGACTCTGTTATACATGAAGTAATTAGTATTTAGCAACTGTATGCAAGTAAATAAAACATGTAAGGCCCCAAAAAATAGTTGGGAACTCATAGTATTATCATAATGTATTTCTCACAATCTCACTGGAAATCACAAAACCTTAACTCAAATTAATCTGCAGGAGAAATAATAATAATAATGAACATAAATCAAGCCATTACGGTGGAGGAAACAGTCGTATTTGAAGCAACGTCTGCAGAAGAGCGTGTGGAAGGAGTGTAGCGACTGCTCCCTCTGCACAGACTTAGCAAATGGTCCATCCAGGTTGGGGGTGCAGAGCGGGGGCAGCTTCACCGGGCTGGGGGGCTCCAAGAGGTCCTTGTACCTGCGAAAGCAACAGTTTTAGTAGTAATAATATGTTACCTGTGTACAGTTCTTTTGCCACACTATTAGTATGCTTTGAAGTTGGAGCTGCGTGACTGTGGATGTAAAGCTCTTTCAGATGCTGATTAAACTGCTCCTTTGAGTCAGACAGCCTGAGAGGGAGCCACCATTATTACTTTCCTCCCTGACAGCCTGCGTCTCCATGGTGAACACTAAGCAATGGCCTGTTCAGCCCTGTGCACACAGATCCTCAGTTTCAAGGCGCTTTTCTTACTTTTGCTTCAGCTCCTCCATGGTGCCCTTGTAAGGGAACATTGAGGCGATGGCTGTAAATATCTTATCGTTGGGGACCTTCTTGCTGCTGGAGTCCCTCACTTTGGGAGACAACAGAGAAACAGAGTCGGTTATACAAATAACCCAGTTTTGTCCACACATCAGGTTTTGATACAGATTCACAGATGAAGCTTATGCAACATGTTGTTTAAGACATTTTACAGTGTAGTTTTCTTTTATTCATTGCCAGGGTTGAGAAGTAATGGATTACATGGAATTGGGATTACATAATCAGATTGCAAAACACAAGTAACTATAATCAGGCCATATTACATTTGATTATATATTCGTCAAGGATTACTAGATTACTTTTTTGATTACGTCTTTCAAATATGGTAATTTTATAATTATAAAACTTAGTTTTCATGAATATGAATATGCCGAATATATTCTACTGTATATCAGAGTAAGTTATCCCTCTGAGGTTGCCAGTTTTGTTAATGGTGACTTAACTAATATTTGGTAATATTTTTTTTTTCATAATGCTAATTTAGTTTTTATTCCTTTTTATTAACACTGAAAGTGGAAGATGATAATTTTGAGTAAGTGCTCATCTTGCATTACAAAAGCAAAGTCCTCCATAAGGCCTCTGATTAAAAACAGCGGCAACAAAACAGCATCCCACATGTTTTATAATACACAGTATACCTGTAGTTTGTGTGTTTTTTTGTGAGGATAATTTGACTGTAAGTGCTGAAAAGGCTAATTTAATTTTAATTGCATCAAAAATGTTTTGAGATATTTAAATATAAATATAATTTATATTTTAGTATAAGGTGCTATATATACAGTATATTTTAAATGTTTGATTTTGAAGTAATCCAAAAGTATTCAGATTCGATAAACTTTCTTTTGTAATACAATGGAATGCGTTACTCATTACAAAAATTGACATGTAATTTGGAATCAGGAACTGACTACATTTCAAAGAAATCTGGCCCAAATCCTGTTCATGGATGCGTTTGTGCACCAGTAGCTAGAATGACTGTCGTGCTTCCATTTCACTGTCACTTAGTGTGTATACAGCCTAGTTTCCCATAAAGACTGCTACAAGAGGCCATTAAGTTCTGTAATTAGAGCCAGGCCATATCAGTGTCAGGGACAAACAGGTTCCCTCACACTCAATACCCTTGCAGGGACACAGAGACAATTTTAAAGTAAACAATGCCGGTGGCAGGAGCTGCTGTGGCAGGGCGACCTTGTGGCAGCTGTGCAGTGTAATGAGAAGAACAGTACCAGCCTTGTTCGTGCTGCAGCCCTCTTTTTCTCTCACACAACAAAGTCTGAACACACATGCACACAGCTGAAGACTTACTCACCCTCAGTAGTGCTCCTCCTCTTCCGCCTGATGAATGCCACAGTACCAGGTTTGGTTTCTTCTGAACCTTCCACTGAGCTCCTCCTCATCACTCTCTCGTCCTCCTTCTTTCCCGTCACCTCTGCCGCTGCTGCTGCTTCCTCCTCTTCCTCCTCCTCGTGGTCAGAGTACTGGCTCAAGGCCTCCACCAGCTCTTTCAAGATCTCGTCACTGATAAACCCCCCCTCTGGGACAGAATTAACAAAGCACTAATCACTTAAATATTTATGTTTTCCACAGGCTTCAAGAAATGCTAAAGAGTGACTTCAGCTGCATCATCAGCATATAAGTGAATGTTGCAGTGACATACAGTATGGAAGAGATCTGTGCAGACATCCTAACGGGACATAAGATTCAAGACATACCTCTGTCACCATGGACACCATCATAGTTGTCGATGAGTTCCTCCAGGAAGGCCTCGTCCTGTTCCAGCACCTCGTCGCCCATGTACGGGATGTTGTGGAGGAAAGTCTCATCCTCCACCTGAGAAACAAAAAAAACGCCCATCAAGACAAGACCTGTGATGCTTTTGAGGGCCAACATATGTACATAAATGGACTGGGAATATAAGAAATGTAAACCAAGGGGTCAAAAACTGCTTTTAGCTTGATGACATGAGTTTCTGAGTTCATCCAATGGGTTTAGATGTTTCATAAAACCGCAACAGGTAGAATTTAATCTGACATTTAACAATGACAATTTAACAGAGGATCATGTCCATTTCATTTGAACACATGAAAATCTGAAGAGTGCTCTGCACCTGTGATAACAATGTAATTGCATCATTCACATGAAACAAGGTTTATTTCATACCATGAAGTTGTGCTGCAGAGGTGACCAGGAGTACATGAAAGGGATTGCGGTCACTGTTGACAGTGGTCTCATGGCAGTGGCTTGAGCTTTGAAACCTGGGAAGCCAAACTCTACTGTACACATCTGTAAGAGAACCAGAGGTGGGTTGGCTTTGACAAGACAATAGAACAATATTAAACAATTTTATAACTATATAAGTGGATACACGTGCTACTTGAAAAATAAACCCATTAAACTAGCTCCCACAGGGCCAGAGAACACTTTTAGGCTGCCATATGATCCATTTCTGGCACACAGATTTGTCTTGAGTTATTTTAGTAATTAGTAACAAATAACTGACAGCCAGGTGAGAATCAGAGCAGAACACTGGGACTGATGCACAGAACCCTACATGATGAGGAGTTTTCTCACACTATAGTCACACAATAGTACGAGATTGGATTTCTAGTTAAGCAGGAATATAAACACAGGGCAGGAAAGGGCGGCAGGACAGTATGCTAAGTGATGTGTTGCAATAGCTATTATTTTACTCTCTTTAACACACACACACACACACACACACACACACACACACACACACACACACACACACACACACACACACA
>JBBPCS010000672.1:9938991-9949996 GCA_037974645.1 Hollardia meadi
ACACACACACACACACACACACACACACACACACACACACACACACACACACACACACACACACACACACCTTCTTGCTGGCCAGAGCTCCACTGGACGTTGACAGAGGGATGGACTGAATCCTGAGCCTGGACCACTCTGCATTCAGGAGATGAGTCTGCTGCTCAATCTTTTGCCTGTTGGACATGAACAGGGTCTAGAAACAAACAGAACAAAGAGGATGTCACACACACTGTGCACACTGACATTTTTTTAGAAGCAGAATTGTCAACAATCGACTTGACCCACCTTGACCTCCTCTGCTTTTTTAAGGCGCTTTAGTTGGCGAAGCCGCATATACTCAGACTTGACCCTCCGTCTCCACTCTAGCAGGCTGCGGGTGGGTGCAAAGGAGGGAGGCTGAGGTCTTGGGGTTGGTGGGGCAGCACCGGCGCCATGGGCTGGAGCTGCAGCAGCTGCTCCTTCCATGGCTCTTTAAAAAGACAGAGATACCAGCCAAACCACAGCACTGAGGTACAGGATGCATAAAGACCACTAAACAGGACATATTTATTGTCAATTAAATCATTTAGATCCCCAAAATATTGCATTTTGGGCAAAAATTTGTTCAGTAATTTAACTAATTTTGTCACAATAATTCTCAATAATACCACTAATAGATATCGGTATGCTCATAATTGATAGTTTTGGTGTGATTACTTACAGTCCCTTTCTATATCGTGTTGTTAAATTATTATATAAGGTCTTTATAACTACACATTAAGTTCATACTCTCTCCCTTTGCCTCTCACTGACATAAAAAAGTCCCCCATTCACTCTTACTGGAAGTCTGTTTGAAAGAGTGCCCCCTGCTGTTGGCAAAACAAAATTGACAATAAATGTAAAAAAAAAAAAAAAAAAAAAAAAAAACCTACTACACGGGTGCTTTAAACTGCTTAGGTTAAGACTTCTGTTGGCCCCCTTTTTTCAATCATGGAGGCAGCTGACCAAATAATGACCAAACACAATCATCATGCGTACACACACAAGTGAAGTTTCTGTTAAATGTAACAGCACGGGACCTCCACATTGCTCAGGAGTGGGCGTGCCTCTTCAGAAAAGCAATATGAAGCGGAGCAGAAAAGTGCGTAGTACAGTTTTTCTGGTTCCACGATGACATTGGTAAACATCAACTTCCCTGTCTGAACTAAGACAGAATCGAAAATAAACACAAAGCCAAACATGAGCTCGGGAAAATGCGACAGTGCGTTATATTTTTCAAAAATATTCTGGACTGTGAGAAAACGTGCACACGTTTCAGTCACAGCTATGAAGTGTGCTACGTCCTGTAGCTGCAGCCCCGTACAGACAGAGATACACACAGCACCCATTTAAATGTGGAATACTTTAAAGACGTGCGCAGCGAACACCATGAAACCGTACGCTATTTCTAACGGACGCGTGTGCACGTCTATCTCTACAGCCAGTGTCGCAGTTATTAAATACCTTCAAATCCACGTCTTGCGTCCTATTTGTTGCGTCAGGAGCCCGCTACGCGATCAAGTCTGTTTTTTGTTTTTTGTTTTTTTAACAGTTGAGAGAATCCGCAGCTATTTAAGACCGCATCTGCTATGGATCTGACGCAGATATCGTCTTCGTAGGGCGAAGGGATCTCAGAGAAATCCCTACGTTATCCATGGGCATGGTGCTGGAGGTTGTTGTTGTTGTAGCTTACAAATAGCTGCGCACTTGGCTTGGTTGAGCCAACCCGAGCAGGAGGGTGACGTCTTTATTATGATCACAGCCTTTTCTCGCAGAGGAGGATTTATGACTATTCTGCGTCCTGGGAATAAAAAGTAGCGTGAAGCAGTCACAGCACAGCCATTTACACGCGCACACAGGAACTGATGCAACTGCCCAGAGTGCTACATATAGTCGTGAGGGCATAACACTCATGCGGGTTTTAATCGGCGTATTGGTGTTTAAAATAAATATGTCAAGCGACCGCACAGGAATGTTATGGTGATATTTGAAAATAGGGAGAAAAAAAAAATAAAAAAAAATAGACGGCACACAAACGCGGAAAACATATTCACGTAGGACTATCCGAATGCGAAGATTGCAGAAGTAAAATACTTAAAAAAAAAAAAAAAAGATTTAAAAAAAGGAATTTAAAACGATCATTAGTTAAAAAGCCCCAAAGTGAAGTTCTATGAATGGAAAACAATTCAGCTGTTGTTCTGCGTTTCCTCCTCCAGGGAGCGCTCAACGCATTTATCCTCAGTTTCGAGAGAGAGAGAGGTTGGATGTAAAATCTTAACAAAAGTTGAAAACGTGACAAAAAGCAACGTTTTCAGGTTCATGTTGACTTTTTGGAAATTACCAAACTTTGAATGGAAGAAATCACTATTTTAAAATGTTTTCACAGTGGAAAGTTCACTAATGTCACATCCTTTAACAAACCACACGTAAACTGGTGGCAGAGCATCCATCCATAATCATTACTTTTATATGCTGTGCTTGTAATTACACATAATTTAAAGCCTGTGTTATTTACTTTATCAACTTTTTTTTACATGGCTTGTGTCACAGATGGGCTACTTACATCTATTGTGGCCTAATATAAAGATGTTTGTGCAGAAATTCCTTTGACGGGCACAAGCAGCACCATTACTTTGTATAACAAACAGTAAAATAAAGTATGTCTGTGGTGACTGTAAACTCAGCACCCGCTGCTTGATGTCACCCATCCGAATGAGGTTGATTTTCCTGTTTGGACTTGTTATTAATTATATAGAACCATTTTTTTTTTTAAACCAGAGCAAATAACATACACTCCACAAAAGCTTAAACTAAAATGATGCATGTTATAAATAAACGACCTCCTCAAAAGAGGCAGACAAATATGCCTGTTTTCTCTCTTCACAACAGATATCCCTACACAAGTTTGAAAGACACTAAAACTCAGGATGTTAAAAAAAAACAATCATCTGATATTTAATTTTATACCTCAAAGAGAAGCAAAACACATTTTAAGGGTGTTTGAGCCATAACTTTACAATACTTTTATAGATCGATCATTTCTCAAGCCTGTTTCCCTGAGAATAAAGAAAACGCGTGAATGTATCATTAACTTTGTCTTTCATCTCAGCCTTTGGTGCCCTTCTGGACGAGGACATATCCCTTTAAACTTATTTACCTATTTAGACATATTGTGGACATATTGAGTCAAACACCAGTTTGGGCATAAATGCGAGCAATAAAATGTAACGCTGTGTCATATCTCAAAAGCTCCACAATTCTTATGCTTATTATTCTGTTAATATCTACAACAGTTAGGTTTATTTTCTTGTGCACTTCTTGTGTTTAAATTAAACCCTTAATGGATTAAAAAACAACAACAACACAGGAATGTTACTTCTCTGGCGCACAAGATGGCACTGTTCAGCTGTCTCTCATCTCGTGACACAACATGAAACCTGGCTTGGCATCGTTTGGTTTGATTTCATGCTATATCACCATGTCCACCTCGCTGTGTTTCTCTTTGATGTGCTTCTCTTGATCCTTTCTGTTCTCTGGTTCTGTGGGTTGTGCCATACATTGGCTACTAATTATAGGCCCACATCCAGTGAGCAAAAGTATCTCAGATCATATTTGTTGTTGTCTAAAATAGCTTTCAAAGTAGCCTGTGACATGTTGATACTGAGCTGTCAGACAAAAGCAAACACACGTGGAAAGAGAAGCTTGGGGAGTGAGGCCATTAACAGCAGGAAGCTTTTAATTCTTTGTAATGTAAACTGTGTGAGTTGGTCTCGGCGCCTCTGAATGGGACTCATGTCTTCAAATAAGGTGTGCTGTACCTTTTATGATCTGTGACAAAGGCCTGGAGATGAAAGGTTCACAAAGTAGCAGAAGAATATAGTTACTTCATCAACTGACTGTAAATGATGCAAGAAGCATTTATTCATGAAAAGGAGACGTGCCGAGTAAATTTTCACTTCGCCGTTCTGCTTTTTCTCAGCATAACAGCTCCTTGCACTCGGCTATTTAACTTCAAACACCCCGAAAGTTTGATTTTGATTTATTTAAGTGTGTGTTTGCGAGATTTAAAAAAAAATTAACGTAAAAGTTACGTAAGAGTGGCCCCCTCTATCTGAAATAAATTGTGGAAGCAGTTTTGGCCCTGAGCTACCTGGCTCGCTCCCAAATCCAGCAGCTGAGAAAGAGCAATCATCCTTCAGTGACGTGCATGGTTGCATCAGTCTCACACTGGAGATCCCTGCTGCCTCCCATTACCACAGAAGCTCAGTGTGACGTCAAATCCAGGGGTGGTGGGAACTTATTGTCATCAGCACTGCTGGTGTAACACAACACAGATACAGAAAAACATGTTCCTTATTCACTTACTCAGTTTTAGCATAGAAAATCTCATACTCAAAAACTCAGTCTGGAAAATGTAGTGTCCAAAAAGACAAATTAAAGAGGATCAGCACCGATTTCACACATGAAAGTCTTTTTACAGGTCTTGGGGAGTATTGCCACACATGTGAATAAAGTTGTGTAAAGCCTTTTATGGCTCCAGAGGGAGCCGCACGCAATTTGATGAATTGCCTCAAGTAACGTCACTTGAGTCAGTGTTGGTTGGTGCTGAAGACTTTGAGTTTTAACATCTGGAGGTGTGTGGAGTCAGAAATTAGTATGTTTACCAGACGTCTGTAGCTCCTCGCTGCTGCTTTAAGCTTAAAGCTACATTGGCCCCTGCTAGCATGACACACCTGAATCTCTGTGTAGTTGAGTTGAATTGTGGGTAATGTAGGCACCAGGTTTTGACAAGGAAGAAGAAAACATGGAATGAAGAGATGATACTTTGGCTACACTGATTATCGTCGTTTTTTTTAAACCGACCATCATTAAGTGCAACACTAACTCACTTGAGCACATTGTACTTTATTAACTGCCATGTTTGGCTAATAAAACAAATAAAGCCTTTAGATTTTGACCATTATTGCTAGATTTTTTACCTATTAGTACCACACGCGCCAGTACATACGTTGAGATCTTCGTGCAGAGGTCTTCTGTCTGTTCCAGAGGCCCGGCTGAAGACGAAAGGACAAAGGGCATTAGCAGTCCGGGCCCCGAGGCTCTGGAACAATCTGCCCGAGGAGATCAGGTCAGCTGAGTCAGTGATCTCTACTTTTACCGGAGAGCCTTTCCTGATTTTATTTGAATTTCAATTCTTGTTTTAGTTCTTGTTTTATATGTTCGTTCTGTTTTTAAGTGTTTTAAAAATGTTTTTGATTTTACGATTCATTTATTTTGCTGCCTTTGTGAAGCAACCGTGCAACTTTGATTTTGAAAAGTGCTCTACAAATAAAGACTATTATTATTACTATTATTATTTAGGCTGTAAACTGGCTCATATAGTGACAACATTTACTCAGCACATTACTGTTCCAAATTTTTATTCAAGTGAAGCGTGCAAAACATAAAAACGTAGTTGTCAGATGTTTAAATAGCCTGCATGAGTCCTTTCATTAGTCCACATCTAAATATTGCTTGTATTGATGAAAGAACTAATCAAAGGTAAAGGTACAGACGGAGGGAGGGACAGAGAAAAAGAAGGTGGAGCTCTTCCCATCTTCTCTCACTTCTCCCTTTCTGTTTAAAAAACAGAGGGTGGGATGAGAGAGGATAAAGAGAGAGAGAGAGAGAGAGAGAGAGTGATGGTCATGTACCAGTGGACCACAGTAGTTCTAACCTTATCAGAGTCTCTCTGTCCCATTATGTGAATCCGCCCATCCTAGGAAATGGGGGCTTCCTGTTGTTTTATAGAGCCTTCCTGCAAAAAGGTTGAGATATATAATCCCTACCCACCAGGGAAGACGGACACAGCATTGTCAGACAAAATAACAGCCATGAGTTTCTCACTTATGTTTTTCAGGTGTTTTGTGACTCTTCTCATCTGGGGTAAGTAGAGGATTTAACAAATGGATTTGTCCATTTCTTCACTCTTATGATATAACTTCTTTACTTGCCCTCTATCTCACCTCTCAAGAGGAATGCTTAGGGGCTTTCCCTGATAGATTGGCTTTTAGAAAGGAGCTTAGCGAGTCTCATGATTGAGTTTTATACTTAAACAGTTTGGTTTAAGGGCTATTGAGTGATTTTGATCAAACTGAGAGAAAAAAGAAAAAAAATTTAAAGAAAAATTTGTGTGCCAGTAGTTGTTGGGTATATTATCACCATGTTATTACAGATTATTTTGTTTTTGGATTCATGCCGGAGTTCTTTGCCTCTATTTATTAAGAAAGATCTTTCATTCTTGTGGGAGAGGAATGTGTTGTAAGTTTAAATGTCCTTGAGTTAAGATTCCCTAAAGTGGCAAACAAA
This sequence comes from Hollardia meadi, assembly GCA_037974645.1. Classification (NCBI taxonomy): domain Eukaryota; kingdom Metazoa; phylum Chordata; class Actinopteri; order Tetraodontiformes; family Triacanthodidae; genus Hollardia; species Hollardia meadi. The sequence goes on from JBBPCS010000672.1 coordinate 9,945,361, forward strand.
GGGAGGATGCATTGACCTGTTCACTCCCTATACAGCTTACTCCTTGTTATTTCCTTTACCTCCTCTACTTTGACAAGTTCTGTGCTTTAAGATGATCATAATTCCGTTGAATAAATCCTATTACAAATGTGTGTAACATCTGTTTGGTTTTTTTTTTTATTTCTTTTTTGCCAATTATTATTGCCAATATTCAGATCTTCCACAATTTTATTTCTCTTACAGCAGGATGCACAACAGTGGTTTGTTTGGTTGATGAAAAGTTAGCGGCGCAACCTGCCACAACAATAGGTATGTGATAAAAATATATATATATATATCTCATGCATGACCACACATACTTTGACTGACCTGATCTCTTTCTCTGCACAGGGTATCACTCAACCGAGACGATGATTGCTAGTAAGTTTTCCAATGTTTCTTTTCTATTACACATCATGACATTAAATTTTTGGTTTAATCTTTCTTTAATAATTTTGTAGATATACAGGAATACATGTTACTGTTACAAAGAGTGATCATCTGCGTCCACTGGGTGCTTGTTTTGGATGAGTTCCTTAAACTCATTTGCCTGGCCTGCAACACAGAAAGCAGAGCTCACAGATCCTGTTTTCTGCCAAGATCTCCTTGTGTGTAGTATCATGAGAATCCAAGACAAACTCCGGGGGAGGTCTCTACCAGTGTGGGGTCAACAGCAGTAGACATAAGGCCCATAATGGTTTGGGGTTAAAGGCTAACTCAAACCTCATTATGAGCAGCCCCCACCTGGCTCAACTTCCTGAATTTGTTCGTCATTCGCCCCATGCAACGTCTATGATCAACACATGAACTCAGAGTTGTGAAACAACTGGAACTTTGGAGCAGAGCCCCTTTCACTGTTCCTCATCCTGTGCCTTCCTTTTTTTCTTTTTTTTTGGCTTTCCCCTGACTGTCTCCCCTCCTTCCCCTGCCAACTCCCCCCCAAACTCCGAGCTCCTCCTTTGCTGAAAAGACACATTTCCTGATGTCATTACTAAATCACAATTCTGCTCTGCAAACAGATGTTGTGAGAGGCCCAACATGTGGATTCAGTGACACAAATTAACGCGTTGCTTGTGAGAAAACATGAACCATACATTTCATTTTTTCACTCAATCAATGAAACCACCTCTCTCGCACTTCTCTTTAAAAGTGAGTGGTGACTGTGACCTACGGATGTAGCACACTGACGAGCTCCTCATGACATGAAAAACAAAAGTTTCCCACATTTGTGGTGCAAACACAAGCATTTTTTCTTTTACTAGTACATGTGTTTAAAGATAGTCGGCCTTTTAAACAGCTGATCAGCTCTGACTAATAACTTCTTCCAAGCTTGGTCAAATTAACCTAAATATGTAATCATGCCTGTCTCCACAGCACACCCTGCAGAGTCATGATTACATCCACCCCACAAAAGCTAAGCTCTAAATGTTTACTTATGTTTCCTATTTGGCAGAGGCAGCCCAAAAGGCAAATAAATCACATGCTGTGAGCTGGCCAGGCCTTTGACTGTGAGAAACTGAGACTAAAAAGCAGAACAAGAGTTAAAGAGTAAAGGGTTTTCAGATGTGAGTCCAGCCCAGCTTGGGTGTGCTCCCTTTTATTTGGGAGAATGGAGAGGACAATCTTTGTTGCCTCCACCCCTTTAAAAAAGGAAGAAAATCCCAAAGAAACGTGTGTTGGAGAGGGGAAGAGCTGCTGCCAATGCGCTGGCCCGTAAGACAGATCTTCGAAGAACATCTGCTAACCGAGGGTAACACTGTTTGGACATCTGGTAACCGAAGGTTACACTGCGTCTCTTCCATCCTGTCGGGTTTCCTGTTATGCCTCGCTGTACTCAGTCTAAGAAGTTTAGGCTTATCATACATGGTCATCAGTTGGGGAAAACGCACCTTTAATCATTTTTTTCTGACATGAAGGGAGCGCTTGGTTTCATTGGGGTATTCCTCTCCTTTCTCTTCGGTGAGTGTGTGGTCTCCCTTCTACAGCTGCAAATGCCTGCCTCAGTGCTACACATGTGAAGGAACTCATGAGCTACAAAAGTCATTGCATTGATATTTGCTCGGATGTATGTCTTTGATGAACTGAATTAGAAGCCCCTGACATGGCAGATTTGAAGAGGGTTTATGTTAAATGTCAAAAGTCTACATTTCTGTTTAATGATTTAAATAAAAACATCTTACTTTTTTTCTGTTTTAGATGCCACTTATGGAGAGTCTACCATGTCATTTGGTAATGTCACTTTATAACCATACATAGTTATAAAACCTCGTATTTTTCTGTGAACAAATAATTTAATGGAGATCTTTCGACAATGTGAAACACATCTTTGGACCATTTTCTAATCTTTGTCAATGTCTCTCTTTTATTTTGACTCTATCTTACTCTTTCTCTCATTCATTCAGCTTGTGGGAATAATTCCCATCATTGTATGGACTTTTGCACTATCTGTTATTATTATGGCGCACCAACAATGGATTGCCTTTCCCAACTGCTTCACCAACTATGTCTCGTGAGATTTGAGGATAATATGGCATCACTTAACAGCACTGACTGGTGCCTATGGGGTAACGTGAGCGGGTAAGTAGTGTGTGTTTATATGTGTGTGTTGTTTTTAACTTTAAAAATGTATTGTCAATGATTTTGCCAATGTCTGAATAAACCTCCGCACACCTTCTGTTTCCACACTGCAGTTTGTATAGTAACTTAAGCCTTTGCACAGAGGAGATATCCGACTGTCTCCTGATCCCATGGCCCAACCCTCTGGTGGAACAGACCTTTGTGGACATTCACACCACGTTTTTCAAGGATTGTCCCACAGAGGAGCTCAGCGACCCACCACCAGTCATTGTCCTTGCCCTGGTGATAACTCCAATATGTCTGATCCCCATCATGGTCAGCCTCGTGGTGCTCAAGACCAAGAACGGAGATGGCAGCTCCTGAAAAACCTGAATCTCTGCTTGCTTTCATCAGGAATATCATATTTGTGACCTACACTCCCCATTGTATCCCAGCTTGGAGACAATAGCTTGTTTACACATACGCCGCTGCTCTGCTTTCATCTCAACAGTGACTTTGCAGAGGACTGAATCTTTCTTTACCTGTGTTTCCCAGCTCCGAGGAACTCTGAGATGTCAGCTACAGAGGAAACATATCGGGGAAATGACACTGATTTAGAGTGAATGTCATAATCAGTGGCATCACAATTGCTGTGGCTGTTCAATGACAACCTCCCCAATGTTAACAGAGACTCACTGTGACAAGGTCTACGTTATTAAAAATTCTTCTAATGTACTGTGACAAAAGTTTAAAAACCTCATCTGCAGATTTCTGTACTGGTCACATCCAATTTTGCACACACAATTCAGAAAACAGAGCTTGATTTTCTACTGGAGAACCCAGTATTCAGGGTTATGATAACAAGAGCTCTGGAGCTTGCAAAAGTAAAGGTAAAAAATATTTGTATTGACGCTCCTCATTATGTTGGACAGCAGTTGTGTTAATGAAAGACAAAGTGATTTTTATTGCTGAATTCTGCATTGTTTTTACTGCCACTTAACTCTGCTTTGAGCCACTTACTAGACATTATATATGCAGAGGACAAGTGCAACCCAAATTGTTTTAAAGTCTAATTTGGATACAGGTTTGTGTCCATGTTTGATAAATGAAAAGTATCCTCTATATGTGCAAAGGGAGGACAGGAAAATATACAGTCTGATGCATGGATCTGGTTATGTAAGTCATAGTGTAGGCTATGTAAGGTTTGGGGTCAGAGGTTACAGACGGGACACAATGGGTACGCCCAGAAAAGAAGATCTCTTTCCTGGTATTGTCTATTCCTTCCTTTCGCCTTGCCCAAATAATGACAATCCTCATGATCGTATGATGAGCTAACTGAAGCAGTATGAACACTGAGCAACGACAGGAAGATAAAAGTGCTATCTTTCGCCTGAATCATGATACTATCTTTATGTATTGTTTAGTCTTAAATGAGGATGAAGCCATTGTAAGGGCTTTCAGATTTGGATTAAAATGTGTATTTATATACTTTGTGATATTTCTGCCATTGTGAGGGCATAATGGAATTTACTGTATGGTCTGAGGGAACACATTTTGCCTGCTCTCACACATTAATTTTAATACCTTTTAAAAAAAATATTTTATACAATTAAATACAGCTGGATTATTGACTGTTGCTTATTTTTTTACCCATGTAGACTGCCAGGTAAATGAAAACCATCATTTCAGATGATAGACTGTTTTCAGTTCAGCTCATGTTCACAAGGATACATTGTTGCATCGTTCTGTCAAAAGTACCCTTTAACCTTTGTCAGTATTTGATTAAACACTCCATTCCCTTGAGTGTAGCACAGATGGCACTGCTTTGTGCCTCAGGTTGTATTTCACTGTATCTTCAGCGAGCGGCACAGTATATTGTGGTGCAGTTACGATGCTGCGCAAGTGCTGTTGTGGTGAAGGAAGCAGTGACAGCAATCATGTATCACACCCTCATCTGGCAAACACAACACTGCAGGGTGGGCCTGTGTTTGTGTGTGTGTGTGTGTGTGTGCGTGTGTGTGTGTGTGTGTGTGTGTGTGTGTGTGTGTGTGTGTGTGTGTGT
>JBBPCS010000672.1:9950096-9963891 GCA_037974645.1 Hollardia meadi
AGGGTGGGCCTGTGTTTGTGTGTGTGTGTGTGTGTGTGTGTGTGTGTGTGCGCGTGTGTGTGTGTGTGTGTGTGTGTGTGTGTGTGTGTGTCTGGTAGGGTTGGGTGGGAAAGTGTGTTTGCTGACCTTCTTCCTCTCTAGATTTTGGGCACATCCTCATCCCCACCCCCATCTGATCTCATCAAATTCTGTGTTACGCCTTGTTACAATAAGCTAGAAAACATTTGTCATGCCATGATGCAAGATGTGATTATGAAAACAATATTAATCATATTTTATTACTCACATTGGATCAATTGTTTCACTAAACAACATGTACACGTGTTCAGTACACAAGCCTAGGGTTAATATACAGTACACAAGTTTGTTTTCAGTCAGGAACCTTGCCCTCTAGTGGTTCTATGTGATACAAACTGCTTTAGGACGCATGTTTTCATTCCAGCGCTTACCAGTGTAAAAAAAAAAAAAATCCAAATTACCTATCTTCTTGAGCTGCAAGAATGATTTCTAAGTGGATTTATGGACAGTTATTTGCAATAAAATATTTCCAAAAATGGAAAACAACTCCAGCCATTTTTAAAATAAGTGACAATACAATAATTATAAGTCACTGTCGATGCTTACAAGACAAAATTGGTGTGCCTGGATAGATCTGGGCATCGCTTCGCAGCAGATACTGTAAAGTACGCTATCACCAGGAATCCTTCAAAGCATATCTGAGTCCAAGAGGTTATTCTCCAGCCCCTCAGCTATGCTACAGCACAATTGCATAACATTTTAAGATGCCTCAACTTGAATATAAATCGACTGATCCGAACACAATCCCACGGGCCTCAGCTTCAGTGATCTGTGCCGACACTGAAGTGGGATCCTGTGGGGCTGGATTTGCTCTCTGAGATGGACCAAAGAGCCTGAAGTGCTCCAGATATATTCTGTTATGTAAAATCTGACAAAGTTTTGATCGAGAAATTAGAAAAAAAGAAAAGAAATGAACACCGATTTATTATAACTTGATAGTATAATGATAACAATGAAAATAAAATTAGAACTCAGGTTAAACAGTTTTTTTTTAGTTTTATTTTGTGGTCCTCTTGTTCCAAATGAAACACATAAAAAAATATAATACTAACTTAATAATAATAACTTAATTTATATAGCACAATTCATGCAAAGATGCAGCCCAAAGTGCTTAAGAGAATTAGATGGAAAAAAAGAGTTTAAAAAAACAAGCAATAATTGCAATAAATGACAGAGAAAATAGAAACAAATAAAACTGTTTGATCACAGTACAATTTTCAGTTTTCATAATAAAGTAAAAAAAATATAAATAAAAACTAAAACTAGCCACAATGGAAAATGTTACATTAAAAATCAGATTAGTTTGCCTACAACAGTGTCTTTGCTCCACTGGAGGCACCAAATTAGACATTTTTCTTATCCCAAACATAGTGACTTAATTTAAGCTTAGATATTAGAAGATATACACTGTATATGATACACCCATGGATATATATTTCTAGAACATAGACATGTGTTTTCAGAAGATACCAAAGGTTTTCCTCTCTCTGCAGCAATGATCGCACTCGCAAGCCGCAGCTGTGTCTACGGTTGCAGGGTGGTAGGTTTTGGCTCTGGGGCCTCATGTCGGGGCCTCTGGGTCCTCTGACGACTTTTATGTCCCAGAGATCTGGCAGAGTGGTTGGAAGGACAGCAGGTAAAGGCATCTGTACATCAACTGCTGGTTCCTTTGGCAGACTCAGTAGCGTGCTGGCTTTGACTTTGGCTGTGAAAATAATTGAGGTAGCTGACAGTGTCAGCTTCACTGCTTCATGTGATTGAGCATTCAGCAGCATCAATGACCTCCACAGCTGGCCAGAGGAGGTCCGCGTCTTGGAGCCTATTTCAAAGTTATTGATGACTTATTGATATCTCATCGTATTTATAGATGTCTTCATTCATCTGTTTGCATTACATGTTTTTCTCACCAAGTTTATTGGTGGTTGAAGTTTTGCCAGACTTGATGAAAATTAAAAGACTGCACACCCTGATGCAAGTCATTGAGTGTGACATGAGCAATTACTTTGCTGTGCGAGATCCAGGCAGCTGGCACGGCTGCGTCAGAGCTGACCCTTCAGCTGGATGACACAAGGCTGGCAGCTGATGACTGTATATTCAAGGTTTGTCATCAAAAATGCTGCTCGATCAGTCAGAATAAACTCAAAGAAATACACAGCATGCAACAACTGTGTTCCCCTGCCAGCTATAAAATCTGAGTGCGAAGAAGCAAAAAATATTCTTCAGTTCTTCGATGATAATGGAAAAGGAGCAGGGCCTGCACCAATCTATGAAGGTTAATACTATTGGTGTCATCCGTAGAGAGTTGTCCGTAAAAAAAAAAGAATTAAAAAAAAGAAAAGAACTGGAGCTGCAGCTGGAAAACTTAAAGGAAGAACTAGAGGGAACGAAATGAGCAGCAAAATAAGCATGTGCTACTATAGGAATATGCAGTATGCTGGTGAGACATTAAATTACAGTTTAGGAGTAGTTTACCTGGTAAGGTGCAACAAAAGATGAGTAGATAAGGATGCTCACTCCTGAGGGAGGTTCATCGTCTCTAGAAAGTTTAATAGACTAACTGTGGTTTGGTTCTTGGCTGGTAGCATACAGTGGGTTTTTAGTGCTTTTTGGGGTCACATGCTATGCTAATGCTATGAGAGCATTAGAGGGAGCCAAACAGTGCAGGTTGGAATATGGAAACAAGGAGCTGAAATTTGCTGGAAAGCTAAGAGGAACAGCAGAGTCAGGTGATATATCTCTGTGGGTTCATCACCGCCTGTTGTGATCCATTGTTATTGTAAAAAATATTGATTATGGAAGCTTTAAGTAGTAATTTTTGCATGAGGGTATGCATTATTATCTTAAAAAGAAAAAGACAAACAAGGACAGGTCACTTTCCATAAAATATAACAGACGGTCATTACTCATATACTGTAGTTTATCAGCCAGGGGTTCTTAACCTTTTATTCTTCTATTGCTGGGTTTTATGTGTTTTGTTTAATGTGCTCTTTGCTTGCTCTGCACTTTGTATCTTTGTTCTGATAAGCGCAATATAAATAATAATAATAATAATATATTTTAAAAATGGGAAAAAAACATAACATGACAAAAAAGGATTCAAAAGTAAACTGGGCTTTAACAGGATTTCACTACTGTGCTTTCAGCTCAGCATCACTGCCTGCCATTATGAATCCAAATGTATATTCAGGGTCATATTTCCTTACAACACATTTTGGAGCTTTTACCAGTAGAGGGCTGTCTCCCACATCACACGAATACTGATCCATTTTGTGCCAGTACATCTGAGGGAACATATATATGATTCGTCACTACCTGATGACCAAACGTATCTGGTCCTTGAAATTATGCATTTTAATTTGACGTTTTTTAATTATGTGAATTCTTGACCACATTTGGATAATTATGAAAGTAACTAGCGCTGTATACCACCAAAAAAAAAAGCAGTATCACTACCTCCGTGACCCACTGGATGCTCAGTCATTCTCAACCAGTGGGCCAAATTAGGTACAGGCAGTAGGTCACAGTGAAGTATAACAAAATGTATGGTTAAAATTGAATACAGCTCAACTGTAGCCTAATATTTATAGGGGTGATGCTAACATTTTTTCGATGGTTCATTATGATAGAAAATGAAATTGAATTAGGTTTGTGTTAATATTTATTACAAGATTCACCACAACACTGGAAGCATTAAAAAAAAAGAAGACGAAACATGAGGGCAAAGGTCAGTTTCTTGTAATAATGTACGAGTACTGTAGAGCATTTTGAGTGTCCTCCCTCAAGTTATCTGCATTGTTACATGATACACGTCTGTGTCACTCTGGATGATGGGAAGTTTCAAAATAACAAACCAACACGAAGAGACAACATCCAGTGCCTGCCAGGAATAACGTGACCTTTCACCAGTCTGCGAAATATGACCCAAAGAAATTTTGAAAAACAAAACAAACATGCAGAACAATGCAACTCCAGATCAGCTTAAAAACATCTGACTTTATTGTTTTACCCTTGAAGACTCTCTGGAGGGAAACCTGACTGAGACTGAGGCCTGTAACTGAGCTCGGATGACGGGGCTGCAGGCGCCTGTTATACCAGCCTGACACCCATCAAGGCGGAGTGAAAATAATATTGCTAATGATGAGGTCTATATGGATACAAAGACAACTTTTCTCATTATAACCAGTCCTTTCCAGATTCTTGAGCACTCGGAATGCGTACATTTTTAGCCTTACTTTTGGTTTAGTGTGATCGGCTGATTTTCGTTGCATGAAAAGACATGCACCCACCTACCCTACCCCCCCCCCCCCCTTTTCCTCTTAACACCCTGTAGTATCCATGTGAGATATTTTGACCAGTGTTTCAGAAATAGATTTAGACACTGCTTCGAACTGTAAACTGTGAGTGATATCAGAGGTGGCCTCTAGATGGCAGGCTTTGAAAGCATATATATAGTAGTTGAATGCACAAAACAGCACGTTTTAGTATTCTATTCACTTTGAGAGAGGAGAACATTTATTATATTGCTGACTGTGTCTTTGGTCATGTGCATGCAGTGGTTTAGGCTCTTGGAAGCTGACACACCCTCAGGCCATTAAAGTTCATTTACTTAATGCTTCTGTTTGGACACTCCCAGTGTGAGTCAATATACAAAACAATCCTCATGACCTCTCAGCTTAGTTTCCAGCAAATACAAAGATGTCATTGAAATACAAACAAACCTGGAAATCTGAACCTTTAATGCAAATACATTTGATGGTCCGACTCTACCTGTTAAACACTCCGAACTTTTTGTTGATCAGCCCAGTTTCTTTGTGATAAATTAAAACGGATCAATATGTATCGTTGTAAATGTTTCACATTCTGAAGACCAGATCACCTCTCTAATCCAGTTGCTGTTGGTTTAACGGAAGCCTTACTCTCGTTTTAGTGTGATCAACTGATTTTCATTGCATGAAAAGACATGCCATGTGTTGGACCTGCATCCATCTATCCAACCCCCCCTTTCCTCTTCACATCCTGGAGGGATTTTAACAGAAGCTTTCACCGCGACAAAAAAGCTAGATTCACTCACGTTTAGTCAATCCACAAATGCTGAGCTTCTTAAGTTTATCTACACTGGAAAATACGTGTTTCACACATCTTTTGTTTCCTGTTTAAGAAATTTTATCCCACACTCTCCTCTTAGGAAAGATATTTTCAGACTTGCTAAATACAATACACATAATGCACAAAAGAATGTATTTGATATAAAATATCCATCTCTGCATGTGCAGATGCATGTGTGCCTACATTCAGAGATGCTCATCATAAAAGCATACAAACACATTTCCTACAAAAGCAGACACAAACACAAATGCGCTCACTCATAAACACACACACACACACACACACACACACACACATACCAACCAGTGTAATACAAAACATGGAAGAAGACTTATATGCAGGTGTAGTAAACATAGAGGAGCGATTAAAAAGAAAAATATGAAAGGAATATGTAGGAACTTATCCTCATTTTAAAGCCGTGACAAACAAAAGTTCCTGCTTCGCGTCCCCATCTGTTTATAGGGACTGTGTGTCATTTCTCCAATACAGTACTCAACAATCCTTCAGGTATTGAGTCTAAACAGACCTAGTTTATGCCTTTATAATATATTGCATTTATGCGAATGCGATGGTGACAGTGAGCAAAAACCTTTGATCTGGTCTTCTTTGTGGCTGGAACAGTTATTGCAGCAAAGCATCATGAACGGGTGAAGAGAATCAGGAACGCAGTGTTGAGATTGTAAATGGGGTAACCCGATAACTTCGCCTGCAATGTAAATTAAGAGCTGATACACTGCCTCCTGCCTGAGAACCCCATATTCACCTAAGGTTAATGACTGTATAGCGACACAAAATTGCCGTGCCATTACTGCAAGACAAGTAGTCTGAGGATGAGATAGCACATCAAAATTGTCATTTTCCCCAATTAAAGAATTATAAAGCTTTTAGTCTTTGCAATGAGTTGCTGAGAAGTCAAAATAATAGGGTCTTTATTCTCATTCACCAATACCTCCCATAGTCCCTGCCAACATCATAATCACACAAAAAGCATAACTGAAGATGTTGTAGCGTTCTCTGGTTCTGCCAGGATGGCAAAATTTTAAACCGTCTTCATTTATAAAATCATTGTACAGGTATTGTTTTACTGAGTCTCTTCAAAAACAGATTTTAATGACACAATGTTTTATTTAGAATTGTCTATTTATGTTCATTTAAGTGCTCATAGAGACTTTTTTTTTTAAATAATAGATTTGCCACAAAGTTAATCTGTAGCCAGGTTCTGGACAGTTTCTTCTCTTACTGCTGTCCACATTAGCTGCTGTGACTTTTTTCACAAATTTTGTAATTTAGCTGCAGGTTACAGAAAACAAGGGAATAGCTGAATAGAAATACATATAACATATAACATTTAGAGACCACTACAAAGATTTAAAAAAGTCATCTTTTCTGAAAAATCAGACAGAAAATTGCAACCATTTTATTAACTTTCTGCATTACAAAACCTAAATTTCACCTTGCAGTGATCCTTCTGAATATATTGCAAACATACAGAGCATGCCTAGAATAGTATGCATGCACAAAAACATTCTGTATTCAGAAATTTCAATCTCATTTCTCTTTCAGCACTTTTGCGCTTTTCTGAAGTCAATCAACAGACACACGTAAATAGCTTCAGCGAAAAGGTTTATTTTATTCCTCTGATGATAGTGTCAAGGTAATACAGACAAGCTCTCGGTGTGTTTTATTAAGCTATGTGCCCTCATGCTCCGGTAAGTCATCCTTTGATTTTCATTTCTAAAGATGCCATTTGAAAAAACGGATGCTATTGAAACAGACAGAGGCTTCGGCTATAAAAGGGATTTATTTCTGCCTGTATTTCTAAACAAACTAAACTCTGATCTTAAGCAGATTTTCTGAAGGATAATACCCAGCTATACAGACACATGTCAGCAACAATACATCTGTTAAATCATCCGTGGTGACTGTATTAGAAAACCAAGTCTGCCTGGTAAAAGCTTGAGATAGAGGGATGAATTCTGCCGAGGAGACTCATGACAGAAATACTGGTTAGGAGGGGTTTCTAGTATGGCTGCTGGCTCAAGGGTGTGAAAACCTTATCCCACACCTCCACCTTCATGATGGATTTGCCCAGTGGATTCATGGTGGCCTTGATATCTAGATGGCCACCCACATAATTGATTCCTGACCCAGTGGCTTCCTCCCTGACAAACCCATGCTCTTTCTGCTTCTTCTCGTAGTACATTTGTTTGAACAAATCCTTATCACAGTTACGGCTCTTTTTATAGATGCCCACTGCAAACCAGTTCTTGTACAGGTTGTAGTCCCAGGGAACCGAGAACATCATGGCCAGCGTCTCGATGTAGTCGTTTCGTGACCTCTCAAACAGGTCATAAGTCAGCACACCAATGCTGCCGGTTGCTGAGCCACTGGACTTGGTAAAAGTGCAGACCTCTGTCATTAGAGGGCGCACCGTGGGTTGAGGTGGGTTGTATGTCTCCCCATTTTCAAGGTACACCCTAACCAGCACAGAAATAGAAACATGTATTACACATGTTTTTGTGACTACGCATCAAACACATCTGAAAATATCGAACACGGTCAGGGCTTACTTGGGGTTGATGAGGCAGTAGCCGTTTGTGATATTTGAGATTTCAATGGTGACGCTTCTCTTGCTGGTCACATCGGCTGCGACAGCTTCAGCTGACTCGCTCATGTTGGAATGGCAGTGAGATGTGCTTGTAAAACAAAGGTAATTTATATGTTAACCAGCTGAACAGAGCAACAGAGCTCTGACTGCATTGACATTACATTCACAAGTGCACATAGACTGGGTATGAATGATGCCTTTCAGAGGCTAATGAGATTCCCAAACAGTTGTGAACAATCAGAGAATAGCTGCAGACTCTCTTTGCCTCATTAGAAAGTGTACCTCTTCAATTACAGCACTAAGTAGCATGCACTAATGAAGTAAAAAACGCGAGAGAAAATGATCACCCATTTTATCAACAGATATAAGATACAAATCAAACAAATGCTCCATCAGGCTTCTGTATGCCTCTACAAATGACTTTTCTCTTTTAGAGTCATGAGCTAATGAGCCATTCGCTGTGCTGCCTGTTCTAAATTTATTTTTATTATTCCAAATCTTTTTTTAAAGAAAAATATTTCAGGTGACTTACCTGCTTAGAACCTCTGTTGGTGCTCCCAAGTCCCAAGTTCCCAAGTGGGAAAAGTTACCTGAAAGGGAGGTGCCGGTAGTGTGTAAAAAAAAACCAAAAAAAAAAACAAGGATGTATGCTATCACTCAAGAAACCCTCCCTCTTGCAACACGAAACCAGTTGCACAGTACACATCCGCTTTCAACACACACTTAAAAAGAACAAATATTCCTGCATTTTTCCCTGTGGGAGGAAACTACCACACCCTGGTGCTGGGCAGGGTTTCCAGCAGTTTCCTATTGGATCCCGACCTGTTAGGTAAACCCGGGATTATTCACCCAGCGCAATCTCACAGGATTGTGGGTACATAAATGTCTGACTGGTTTGGGAAACTCTTTTCTTGTGGTATTGTGCAACAGATGAAACAGCAAACTGAACAAGTTAAGACAGACATGTCTGGGGCTATACTTTACTTTTTCTGTTGCAACCTCTCGCATTCCAAGTACCACGCTAAAAAACATACTTCAGAGCAAGATGGAGAGTCTCACATTCAGTGAGGGGGACCAATATTGTTATCATGCCAATTAAAAAAACATCTACTCCATCTGTTGCTACTCATCAGAACTGGATGGATCCAGCTAAGAGATTAAAAAATGATTAGTGTTCATTAGTAATAATGAAAGCATACTGAGTGAAAACATAACCCAAACAAAGCAACAAGCATTGGGTCTAAATGTTTTATTGCCATAATCACAGAAAAAGGGAGTGTAGAATATACATAAGCCCAAGAAATAAGCTAATGGGGAATCAATGAGCTGGCTGTCAGATATTAATATCTTTTAGTGGACACAAAGTACAGATGACAGCAAAATCAGTCTTCCTGTCCTCTGGATGTTTCTCTGGAAGACAACATTCAACAGTAGTCAAATCAAATAAAGTTTGTTTATTCTGTTGGGTGAGGCAACAAAGTACACAGAGACAGAATGCCGGTAGACTTTTCTACACTAATGACCCATTTTATCATAGAGCTCCACTTTAACAATGGCTTTGCCAATGCTAGACATTGTAGCCCTCAGATCGACATATGTAGCTTTATATTGCAGCCCACAGCCACTTGACTCGGAGCGAGTTAAGTTACTGAGGTCTTTCCCGTCGTACATCTGGTCGTACAGATGTTTGTCGCAGGCACGGGACTGCTCAACCACGCCCACGGCAAGTCGGTTCTTGTACAGGTTGTGGTCAAAGGGCACAGAGAACATGATGGCGATGCGCTCGGAGCAAACCCGGCTCTGCATATGGAGCAGGTCGTAGGTCAGCAGGCCGACAGCGCCTGTGGCAGTGTTGTCATCCTTTATGAAGGAGCACACTTCGGTCTTGGTGATACGGACGGTAGGCTGGGGCGGGTGCTGACAGAAGCCACTTGTCATGTATACCCTATACAGGAGAGAAGGAGACAAATCCTTACCATCAGATACTATCAGTTGATAACTTTTACGTCACGCTTCCCCGACTCTTGATGAAAAAAATGAGTTTTGTAAGTTTTCTGGAGATTGTCAGTGTACTTTTTGAGTGTTGGGCTTTCCAGGGTACCTGAAATACCTTATGCTGATGGATGGAGTGTGACTATACAAGTACTGCTGTGGACTTCTAAGCAACAGCAAGTGTACCTGCATACAATGTGCAATGAGGCAGTGTGTGTCACTGCGTGATGGATAGGTGGATGTTCTCAGCAAAGTGATGTCACACATGAAAACCACCCATCCAATATATGATTTGTCCTGCCACAGCAAGATAAATGTAGAAGCATGGTAGGAATTCCAACAGACATGGGACATTTTTATTTATTTTATTTTATTGTTTTGTTTTATTCATTTTTTTTCTCCTTTTTAACAGAAGTGGAAGAAACAGAGTGAATAGCTGAGAAATAGACACCGACCAAATCTAATGCTTTTCATGTTAAATTGATGATACGCTGAAATTTCATTTGCAATATCATTGGGCATTACTTATAATTGAGCACATTAAATGAACGTAGACTTTTAATGCAGGGAATCTTCATTTTTTTCTAAAACGTTCTGTTTGTCAGAAGGGATGCTGATTTGGAACTTTTATCGGGGATTGCAAACGCATAGCACACTGCACATGCAGGCCGTGATACTTTGCAGAAAACAATGTTGATGCAGGTAACCTGCACTGACCTTCAATTGAAAGACGCATCTTATCAAAAAGGAAAAAAAACCCTACACTTTCTAGACATATATTTCAGAAATAGCCATTTTCATCACATTATCTTTGCATGTACTGCACGATGCCATTCATTAATTTATACTTTTTCAGTAAACACTTTTTTTGTGTGTTTTCCTCCATTCTGGTTTGGTCTCAAATGTTGTGTTCATTCATCACTTTTTTTTATATGCCTTAAATAGGTCAATACAGTTACAGACTTACTTGGGGTTGATGAGGCAGTAGTGACTGCTGATGTTGGTTATTTCTACGGTGCAGTTTCTGTTGGTGGTGAGAGTGGCTGACACAGCTTCTGCTGTTTCTGGCATGTTGACTGCAAGAGGAACAGGGCTGAACGCTTAGAACAATATATCCACGATGAGGTCAACATACACCATGTGTTGTGCAGTAAATAGATACCTTTACTTTATATAAGCATTAGTTTTTAGGTCATATTGGGTCAAGAGAAAAATTCTAATCTTTTACTGTTGCAAAAGGCAAATGACCCTTTTATAGTTAAACCCAGCTGATTTTCTTCTTCTACGGAATAAGCAAGAGATACATCAAAATTAAGTTATAGCCTTGATATACGTAAGTAGGAGTATTTATATTTACCTTTTGGAGTAAAACAAGCGAGTTGTTCAAGACAGCAGCGTCAAGTTCCTTTTTCTCCGATCCTGTAGAGAGGTGGAGAGAGCCTCCCTTGGCTGACTACACCTCTACAGTCTTGTTCCAACACAAGCACGGGCGTGTCCACAGAGTAATGAGTACACACTAACCCTTATGGAAAAATTATATTTATAAAGTAAGCCCTTGGGCCACCTAATATCCCTTGATCACAGTGTAAAACAAACATTATCAATTAGGCGAATCATTAAACTAATTAATGTATTAATTAGACAACATCTCTGTGTCAGCATTTTCCTTCACATCAGATCTGGGTGGTATTGATACCAGCTCTGTATCTTGAAGGATTAAGGACTTAAGGTGATTATTTTACTTACTGAAGTGTTGTTCGCTTGTTGTTTTGCAGTTATTTTGTACGTTTAATTGATTTCTTGTCACAATTTTATAACGAATTCACCTCTTTGTTCTTACGGGACCCTTGCAGCTGAATTCATTGTATTTCGCAAAGATACTTGTGGAAAATGTCATGTTCTGGCTTGAATAAAATAAAACTACAACACCCGCTCCCCAGGCATTCCATATCTGATTGCTTGTTGTTGTTACAGGTGATGGCTGGCGACAGACTCCTGTGGGAACCTTCCTACATTAGTCACAAATTTCGACACACTGTCTGACTCTTATTCCACAAGTTCTTTTACCGCCCGCTCTGCTCCAGCTGGAGTGTGGAGTAAGATAGGAGACACTCCCTTCTTATAGGAGCAACTTACAAAAACAATATATTACGTAACACAGCACAAGTACACTGCAGTTTTATATTTATCCATAAGGTTACAGGGCCTGAGGGTCTTCCCAATTATGTATGTTTTGCAAACTTGTGTGGTGTGTTTCGAGATGCCTTCATTATCCCACCAACCAATTCAAGTTATATCATGGCAGCTGTTCTATTCCATACATCAGGCGCCTAGATATTGATTTAAATCCTTCAACTCCAATGCTTGAAGTCACCAGATGGCACCAAACATGCATTTGTAAAAAATACATTTGCACTACACAGAGTTTGCCAGTTAATGTTTGCTTTCTGATGATTAGCCAGTGACCATGGCAGGAAATCTCTCACAAAATGTAATATTCAGCATGCCCTTCATTATGTCCTGTGAAAAGGGCATGCTGCATTTAAATAGTCCTATAGGTGGAATGCTCAAATACTCATAGCTCAATCAAGAGCTACAGTAAATCAAATGTAAAGGAACAAAATAGTTATATAAACGGAACCGCATTACATTTTATGTTCTAATTTACATTTCTTTCAGCTTAAAGAGGTAAATTTAAGATGTCAAGAGTTTTGTCCATCCCAAAAAAAATTCTGTGTGTAGTGAGCATCACAGCCAAATGGGGCGATGAGATTTGAAAAATCCCATAGCAAATAAATAAATAAATAAATAAATAACAACAACAACAACAAATCACTTATTGTTCTATTTTCTATAAGAAATGGGAATCATATCCTGCAACACATAATCCCCCATTCAGTGGCACACAGACAACCATCATCATTTGATTTATGTCAGAACGTATTTCCTGCTTATTTTACTAAGCAGGTCTGTTCAATTTAATCACGCAAGCTATCTTTGCAGTGCCTGAGAACAGTAAGAGGCAATTAATAAGGTGATAAAAGGACAGAATGTCAGTAATATCTATTCATAGGTTGCTGAGGCTTTTAAAGTGTTGTGATGACAAAGATAAATGTAACCCTATTTAATTACAGTGGCTCAGTATCTCAACCTCACGTCACTCACCTTGCTTTTCAGATACCTACATTCCTTTCTGTCTTATGAGAAAAGTGAGGTTAATGGTTTGTTGAAACTAACATGATAAATTATTTTTGTCAGGATCATATTATAGATTGTAGCAGTCATCACTAATGACAAATCTGAGTTGAAGCTGAACATCTATTCAATAAATAATACTGAACACTCAGGTTTCCATTGGATTGTTTAATTGTCCATTCAGGCTTGATTTTACTGGAAAGTTTAAATGTCAGATAAGCATGTTTTCACACCGTGATCTCATGGGTGATCTCAGGTCATTTCACGCATTTTAAGCTTTTTGTCATTTAACGGCGTTCGCATTTTCTGAGTTTTAGACATGCAGGAAACGACAACATCAGGTGACATTTGTTGTCTTGGTCACATGACCTACGGTCACAGTTTGGGTTAAGTTTAGGCAACAAAACGACTTGGTTGGGTTTTGGGGAAAAAAACGTCACGGTTTAGGTTAAAATCAGTTTCGTTATGTTATGTACTTCACGCAACTTACGTTACTTATGTGATGTAAGTTCAAAACGTTACATAACTTCATTTACGATTAACAATTGTCAATATCAACTTTCGGTTTCATATGGGACGCAAACTCCCCACCTCAATCTGCTCCAAATGTGGACTTTCTCGGTCTTTATTCTATGTCATCACATTGTTTTCTCTATCGCATGCGCACCTAAAAATTCATGACAAAAGCCTAATGCGAACGGCATTAAATGAAATGCGAAATGACTTAAAGGGGAATTACGGTATTTTTAAACCTGGGCCTTATGTTTCTATATTTGGATGTGTAAATGATTCATACTTACCAAAGGTCTTGGAATT
>JBBPCS010000672.1:9963991-9990792 GCA_037974645.1 Hollardia meadi
CAAAGTTACGTCCACTGAAAGTGTTTTTTCTTGCCTCTCACAGTCTGAGATTGTTACTCTAAGTGTCTGAAAACATTTCGGAAAGGATCCGACAGCGATAGCCCTCATTGTTAGAGTAAAATCCTCTTTAACCATTTAACCGGAAGCACGAGTCTCGTCTGAGGAGAAGTCTCGCTCTGAAATCTCGCGGGAGGTGAGTTGTTGCAAGAAGACGACTGTAGGGACGTGAGTGAGAGTTGCAGAGAGGAGTTTGGAGTTTACCGAGGGGAACTGCCCTCAAGACTTTATTTCCAAAGTCATGAGATTTCTCCTCAGACTCGTGCTTCCGGCTAAACAAAGAGAATTTTACTCTTACAATGAGGACTATTGCTGTCGGATCCTTTCCGTAATGTTTTCAGACACTTAGAGTAACAATCTCAGACTGTGAGAGGTTAAAAAAAAAGAAGCACTTTCACTGGACGTAACTTTGACGGTCGGAGTTGCCCCTAAGGATTACGTTGCAGCCATTGACTAATTCCAAGACCCAGGTTTAAAAATACCGGAATTCCCCTTTAAGACACTGGTGTGTTATTCAGACGCCATTTGGTGAGACCAAGCTGGTTTTTACTATGAAAGGTTTACTGCACTGAAAATAGTTAAGCCACGGACTGCAGGTTTTTGTTTGCTTTATAGCCTGTGGGATAAATACACAGTACACCTCTGTAAAATGAACTGCTGTAGCTGTTAAGCTCAGTTAACTTGCTAGATGGCTCAGCCAGGCTACCATTAGTCAGTCACAATTGTTCCCGGGGCTTCTATTTTCATTCTACTGTTCAGTTTACTTTTCTTGGAATTTTGTTCACCGTTACACACCATTTGGTTAATAAAAAAGTAATTTAAGAGACAAGATAAAACAAGCTTTTCATGAGCAAACTCATTAGCTTAGGCCTAAAATTGACTATATCTGTCGCTAACAGGACAATAAGATGTACGTATTTGTTCGACTCCTTCATAATTGTCTGAAAGCCACTGTTGTGTTTTTACTCCGACAGAGGAGGTTATGGTCCACACTAGCTTATAAACTGAGATTGCCTCCTCCACTTTGGACTCTTCAGCTCTTGTCCCCTCCACCCGCAAAGGTCAGCACTGTCAAGACAGCTCGCATACAAATACGTGTGTCAAGGTTCATCAAAACTGAACTCAACAGACTTTGATTTAAAGGATGAAGACATATCTTGGGACAATGTGTGGGAAAACAGCCCATCTTCTGCACTTCTATCACAGAGTTTATCACCAGGTTTCGCACGAGACAAGAATTAAGCCCAAAGTGTAGCTAATATGGGGCAAATTAATTCATTGGGAAGCTTTAGATTCTTTGGAGATGTGGTCACATACAGCAGTGCACGTGAAGAATAATCTGGTCATGAACAGAGGAACACTCAATACACCTTTCTCAGTTAACCATGATTCTCAATTTTCATTATACATGTGTAATTTTAGAAGCATATCGAATAATATAACACATCAAAACACACAAACACATCATGCATTTCCACACAAAGGAATGCCTGGCTTAGTATTAACAGTGGTGCAAGGAAGAAGTCTGATATTTTGCAATTCTCATATTTTAGTGAAATAGCCAGAAATTATTATAAGAAAAGCGTAATAAAATCTTGCAAGCCTTGTCATCCGATTCTTGATGTCTCATTTTGTTTCGACCTTTTTCCCAGAATCACCTTCTTCATTACCAAATGTGATATTGACATTGGAGCTCTGGGACGTAGAACTGACGACTTAGGATGTGTGAAAACAACCCTGATTGTAAATTGCTCCTCTGGCGCTAGCTTAAGCAGATGTGCCAAACCACTTTTAGATTGACTTTGTACTTGTACCTGCAAGGTAAAAAAAAAGAGAAAAAAAAAGAAATACAAGCATGCATTGGTCCTTACATTTTTGTTGCTCTTTGATAGTAGACAAAGCATTGCACAAGGTTGACCAACTGTTCATTAAAGAGTTAAATGCTTTTTAAAAAATTAATAATTGAAAAGTGCAGCCAGCCACATTTCTTTCTCCGGTTCTGTCTTCTATCTACTTATGTCTGCTGTCGTACCTAAAGACAGCGGTTTTGCGGACGCAGTGCTTCTTAGTTGTCATGTTTTAGACCGATCATTTTTATAAGGCAGTGCCCATCTGATCATGCAGCTGCCATTTTCAATATATTTCATCCACGATGTATAAAAATGTTCTCCTCTTTCACGAATCACTCGCTATCACCAGCTGTTTTTTTTTTGTTTTTTTTATTCACAATTTTTCTGTTTATATAACAAGCTGTGTCCAATATAGCAGCATTGAAAACACATTATGATTTATGTATGTAGTAGCAAGACACAGAAAATGTTCATTATGGTCTTGTTTAGATTACCACATTGCACCATTTGCAAAAAAAAGAGTAATTTTCAGGGACACAATTGTAGAGGACACATGAATTTTCATCCTGAGACTCCACAAACTCAAAATTCTAAGGCTCCTACAAATCCATGTAAATGTAAATCAATGTACCTAAAGGTAGCAAATGAAAAGGGCAAGTCACTGTGGGGTTTTTTTTTTATTTCAAGAATGCTGTATTATTATATTGCATGTTTGTTCCAGAAGGCTGGTATACAACACTCAGTCATTATTAGAATGTTGTCACGTGAAGTTGTTAATAATAATAGCCTCGTCAGGTTAATCAGTATGAAACTGAGATTTTGGTTTTACCATTAACTAGGATGAGGGGGAGATATTTATCAGGACTGAAAAATTGAAAAAGTAGAGGGTATTAACACTGTAACACTTTTAGGCCATCTATTTAGTGCTTATAGTGTAAACATTTAATTAATTATTTATAACACACTATAAAAGTGTTTATTAATGTATAGTATTTGTCAACAATTACAACTTCTCTTATACCATATTTTATATTATTACAACTGGTTAGTTTTCTACATTGTCATTAATTACCTGCTCATACTCAAACCTGCACTTGTGGGTGCCCGCATGATGAGTTATTTGTAGACAAATACATTTGTCTATTTGTTCAATAAAAGTACTGCTGATGTTGCCATCAGCATCCCATCATTTCTGGTGACTGCTATCTGCTGTGCTAAAGCAATGGAATTGTGTAGAAATTCATACGTTTTTTATTGAAATAAGACAAATATATTTCATCTTGTATTATTTATTTGTGCTCACCCCTGACTTAAAGAGGTGACGTAGGGGAGCTGAACGAAAATGGGACGTGACAAATGCCATGTATCTCTTGACACCACTAAAAAGTCCGGTGTTGGCCGAACAGCATGCAGTTAAAAAAGCTCTTATTTTTCCAGTTTGATTACTAGTGGATACATGCCACTGCCCCATGGGTTTTGTTTCAGGCAATAAACTCAGTAGTTAGCCCTCCTTCCAGCCAGCATATGAGCATCCACTGAGATTTGTGCGCAGTTTCGCCATCATTTCATAACTAAAATAGATGACATTTGACTTCTATCTTCAATCTCTTCATCTGTACTGAACCCTCTGCCAGTTTGTCTCACTTTAAGCAAATTTTAATACTAGAATTAGAGGAGTTAATCTACCACTTAAACTCCTCCACCTGTCAACTTGACATTATCCCTGCACGATTTCTGAAAGAGGTATTCCAGACTGTTGGCCCGCAAATTCTATTATCAACTGCTCTGTGCCATCTAGTTTTAAAAATGGAATACAAAACCTACACTTGACCCTCTTTTTTTTTTTTAAATGATTACAGACCAATTCTAAACTTTTTAAAAAGTCTCTTGCCTCTAAATTAATGTCTCACATGAATAACAGTAACATTTCTGAGAAATATCAATCCGGATTCTTTGCCCAGCAGAGCACAGAAACAGCTCTTATTAAGGTTACAAATGATTTGATTCATTTGATACAGTCAACCATGATATCGTTAAATCACTGAACCCTGCTGGTAGTAATTAAGGCTACTGCTTTGGTCTGCTTTCGCTCTTACCTCTCTGACACATCTTTCTCTGTTGTAAACAGAAGAATTCTCCTCTTCCCCTGCCCCCCATGTCATGTGGTGTTCTCCAGGGGTCAGTTCTTGGTCCTTTATTATTATTTTTTTTAGCAGATTCTATTGTGTTTGAATAGATAATCATCAAAAGAAGAGAAATTCATGGTCAGTAGAATTTGATTTAATTTACTTCCTATATACATAAGACGACCACTTCAGATTGCCTGATAAAACCCTGCATGATTAGACAGATTTTTCCACATTTCGAGGCTACAGTCGAGCTAGACATCCAATCACTGAAGACAAATACCTCCTTTTTTTTAATACATTATATTACCACTGTGGAAAGTTTTACAATTTCACCACCCTTGAGAATGGGAGATTCTGATTAATCCCTTTAGTCATCAAAATGGTCTTCAAAGGTAAAGGTTCTCAAACGTGGGGTAATGGGTAGGGGGAAGGGAGGGGATTATGCAAACTTCACAGTGATTAATTTTGGCCTGAGACGTATCTCTGCTGATGGTAGCCGGGAGAGGAGCATATTGATTGATTGCAGCAGGGGGTGTGAGGTTCTGCACATTTACCTTTTGATGAATAGGCTGTCAGGGCCACGAACAACCAAATATGGCTCCTTAAATGAATGTTTAAGCGATTATGTGTGATCGTGTAAAGTGTAAGTGTAAATATTACACATCCATTAAGGAGGATTACATTTGGTGCCACTTTGAAGAGGGGAGGAAATAAAAGGGAAAAGTCCGCACAATATCCCACAGCAGAGTAGGTGCATGGAGAAATGCGGTTTTAATCTGCATGTATAATGTTTTAGAATTCTAAATAGGAAGTCCTTGACATTAATCTGTGTGTGCGTGAGTGTCTGGGCATGCACGCGTGCGCACAAGCGTGTGTGTTTATGTAGGCTGGTGTGTGTTTTCAAGAGGGCAAGGACTGAAGATGAGGGCTTTAAGTTGACAGAGCATGCCAGCGCATCCGCACGCCTAAATTACCGCGCGATAAAACACATCCGAGGTGTTGCACTGGAGGTGAGAGTGGGCATAAACGCCTGCTTCAAAGATGATTTGTGCTCAACGTGGATTAATTCACCCACCTAAGAAAAATCAATAGCATCGGAATACATTTGTGTCTCCTCAATGGGGACAGGGAAGTGAAAACACAGCTCAGAAGCAGGTTTAGACAACACACATCAAAATGACTAAAACCAAGCTGACAACCTAACCAGCTAGAAGCTTCATTCTGTAGACCCACCAGTAATTAAGGACACACTCTCTCTCTCTCTCTCTCTATTATCTTTCTCCATCTCACAGCTCAATGTGAATTAAACGCATTTTTCCAAAATAGCACTTGCATAATCTTTAACTTTTGAAGCTTCAGCATTTGATCACTCAAAATATGCAAATATATTCACCATATTCATCATTCACGTTCAAGAAAGCACTTTCTATCTCAAGTTTGCATTGCGATCCCTCACACTATTGGGGCGCATATTTTATGTACATAAACTCGCACATGGATACATGTATACACACGTTGATGGAGAGCAGTCCACAGACACATAGCCGCGTGAAGAGATTCTAATTTCAAACACAAAAAGACATTCCGCTCCGAGATTCCACTGTTTTCTTTTTTTATTTTATCAACAACATACAAGACTAAAGTGAAAACAAATCTGTTGTCCTGCTTGTGGACTCAATCTGCTGCATTTCTGCTAATTAACAACTGTGAATACTTAATGCTTTTTCTGTCTTTTTACAGCTCGCAATGTTTTTCTGAAAAACATCTTGACTCTTTCCCTTTGCGGCCATGTTATCTTCCAAAGGCATTTTGGGAAAATATCTGCATCATGCAAACATGCTGAATTGCAGAGTTTGCTTTACATTTCCATATCCCCAGACGGAGCGTCCTCATGCTCACATGGACTACATGATAAACACCAGGGCCTCTGTTTGCCACTGATCTTCTGAAGAGAAGACAGACAGCAGATCAATAAGCTCCCCATCCTCCATCCCATCTGTAGGCATTGGCTTTTCTTCTGTTCAACCCCCCACCCTCCCACTCTCCCACCCTCACCCAACCCCTCTCTTTCCCCAAATTGTCACACTGTCATCATATCCTCCAACAGACCTCGTGCACGCTCTGTGACGGCTCGATCCTCTGCCTTTCACTCACACACCCACACCCCTGTGCCGCCCTTGCTGCCGCCCCCACCTTCCTCTGCTCCGTCCTGCTTTATAAGAAATATAATCCCATTGATCCAAAACCCGATGGGAAGCGTTGATCTGTAAACAGACGAGTGCTCAATAATCGCTGCCCAGTCCTCTAGAGAGGAGATAGAGGGATGGGGAGGGTGGGGGTGGGGTTGTGTAGGTGCAGCTGGTACTGGAAGTGTACTTGTGAGATAGGCTGCTGTAAGATGGGAGAAGGTGGTGGTGGTGGTGGTGGAGTCTGTGTGAATTGGCATCATTTATCAGATTTATTACTTTCTTGTCTTATTGCTGGGTGCCATTGCCCCTCACCTGGTCCGCCTGCTCCCAGTAAACCTCGCTCCCATCTGTGCTGCAGCCGCCGCACTTTCATAAAACTATGTTCTACCAATGCAATTAAAAGTCCACAGCTCAGGGTGAGCAGATGAAAGGTGTGACATTTTGCCTTTGACTGACGATGAATTGGGAGTGATGGGCCGGACAGGCGCATCCAGGCATGGATATGGATTTATTTTTTTTCCGTTATGCTCCCACACTCTCCCAACAACCCCTCCTCTGAGACCTCCTCCAGTCTTCCCCGCTGTCTTATTTTGCCTATTTCTGAGGTGATGGGGCCTAGCTGTAAGGGAGTGTGCCCCACAACCCACCCCATCCTAAATCATCACTTGACAGTTTAAAAGGGCACAAAGGGATGGATGGCTTTTTTTCTCTCTCTGTTTCCATGGTTATTTTCTTTCTCTTAACCCTTTCTCTTTTGTGTCTTTGATGAAGTGAGTGGGTCTATCTGTACATACGCTGCTTCTGTGTCAAGGTCATTTGCCACTGAGAGAGTCAGGCACAGTCTCTATAGCAAGATGGACCGCTATTTGCAGGCTGATGTGTGAGAGTTGCAAGATTTGATTGTAGGCCCTATTTGGCCGTTATGGTTCATGGTAGTGTCATTTCAGTCCCTCCCTACTTCAGTACAGGATTTACCTCTTCCATCTAAACTGAACTTGGGTTAACCTGCTCCTATCTCTAGCCGCAGGTGGGGGGGGCACATAAGCAGTAATCACTTTTTATGGTCAGGCTATTGATCTAGATTTCCTAGCTTGTGTTACTTGCATAGTCAAAAAACGAAACCTTCAGGAATTACCATAAAATGCTGGAGGAAATGTCTGACATCCACATGAGTCACACCTTGCAAATAAAATCTCACAGAACCCACACAATTAATTGCATACTAACTATGCATTAACATTGAATTTATTCATAGTCAGAATCTGCTGTCACAACAAATTGTGCAATTGTTGGATTGCAACCACAAGTGTCATTTTTTTCACTAAAGAGTCATCTGACATGTAACATCTTGGAAACCTTGATAACATTTTTTATAATGATCAATCTAAACTGTTTATACGATACTTAATAGTGGTAATACGTACAGAAGTAGAATGGTACTGTAAACATACTATTTTGATGAACAATCTAGAAAATGTACTTTTGATTAACTGGACACTGGGAAAGCTGCAGATAAAAAGTGCTTGCTGACAACATTAATCTATACTCAAGCATCGGCACATTCATGGACACACCCCCTGTATTGATTGGAACAGTCCAGAGAACCAACACAAGCCTTAAGGTCAAAGGCACATTCTTGCTAATGGCCTGTAAAGCAAACGGTACAGTTAAAAAGTGGCATCAATACTGACACCTTGAACTCCACTAACACAGGCCCGTAACAGAGTGTGTGCCCACATGAAAACTCTCCATCTCTGGATTCTTTAAACCAATCACACTTGAGATGCAGTGACTTGGAAGCACTGTGTGAAACAGGTGTGGCAGGAATGCGCCTCGTGCTGGTTGAAAACATCCTCGTTGGAACTAAGCTAAGAGGAGACAAGTAACATGAGGAGAGCTCTGTTATGTCTGCACACCTCTCTCCACATCTGCTGGACTGTAATAAGCTGGAATGGTATTTAAATGGTGACACTGAGAATGCATTTTTTGCTTTAAGCATACCTTGAACACCAGCAGCCAATCCACGCATTCAAAATTCTTCCACTTCTCAGAATGCCACAAATACTCCAAACATGTGGCATACTGGTAAGAAGAAGCTTTTTCATTTATGACTGAGCAGAGTTGAAAACAATCTTCGTTGGTATACATGACATACACAAAATGTAAGTTGTATGCACAAGACAAGAATAGCTTCTGTCTTTTGAGTGAATGAAAGAATCAGAAGCGACAAACCATCCATCAGACACCAACATAACCCAGGACCATTGATCCACCATTGTTCCCAATCAGGTGGCTCGCAAGCATTTTAAGCCTCAGATCGAAACATACCATACACACCACTTTCTGAGGGTAACAGAAATTAATTTCCATATGGGAAATAGCAGAAAGAGAATAGCAGAAAAATGTCTTTTAACAGGGGCAAAGGTTGAAAATACAGTAGATGGATCCAAGAACTTCTGGCAAAAAGCAAACCTGACTCAGCAACCAAATCTGCACTACTATTATCATATAATTAGAACAAGCACAAATGATAATTTAATGTGAGAGGTTTGTGAAACATGTGTTTTGCTTGTTTTAAAAATTACCAGGGTTTTGCTACACTTGTAAGTTGTCCAGAAAAGATTATCTCACATAAGCGCAGAAGCCAAAAAAAACTATTAAACTGATTTTCTTCCAAATTGCTCAGATTGGTTATTATATTTTTACTGGTGTTGAGCCAGCTGTAACCTGTCTTTATTGCTGTTTTATTGTGCTGTCTTAGATAATATTGTTTTTCTGCTATTACTATTAGATATGACGTACTGATGTATCGGCAGTCCTGTATTTGATGTGTGGAAATCAGTCTAATTGTATACCTTTTTTTTCTGTCTCTAAGCGTTTTTGGTGTTTGTTTTTTGGAGTTTATGTAGTCAGTAAGCAGGTGCATCACGTCAATTCCAGTTTTGTCAAACACATTTCACCTCTTCTTCGACCCACGTTCACATCTTTATCCTCATAATATTTGTGAGATACTCATGTCATGACCTTATATAGGAACTTTCTTGTGTTATACTCAACAAAATATGCAACTCAACAAAATATATAGCATAGGTCCAGTCGTTTTACGACATTTTAATGCAGAACTGTTACGTATTATGCTTTTAAGTGTTGCCTGTGTGCAACATCACTTTCACTGATGATTGATTGTGAGAAGCTTCACTGGTCTTTAGCCCCTATTTGCAGCTTGTGCTTCTGCTGGAGAACAAAGGGGTTCAACAAAGAACATGAGGAGATCCCTTAGAGGTAACCTCTACACAAATGCCTGAGGGTAGAGAATAAATATGCGGTGCCTTTTTACTCACTTACTTTGATTTCTTTGATTGTCCCCAGTCTCCACTACACCTCCCTACAGGCTTTTAAGTTTAAGACTTTGACGCTGCAGGCCTTACTTAATTGTTTTGTTCACTTCAGAAAAATCATTAAGTGTTTGAGTGTGTGAATGTGTGTGTGTGTGGTGTGCTAATGACAGGCCATCTTTTCAGTCAAAAGAACCTGGGGAATAATCTCAGATTGATCCATAGACACCCCATAGACACTCTCCCAGGATGCTTTGGCACCTGTGCAGATGGCAGGCCTTAAAATATCAGTTTCCTCTCAGAGGTGAGAGCTTGAGAAAATGAAGCGCCAAGCTCCATAATAAAATTCACACCAACATGTTGCCACAAGACAGTGAGAACAATGTGCAATGTGGTGCTCCTGTACTGCATGACATCATCATAAAATAGAAGTTATACATCCGAAATATTTATGTTTATATAGAAATTTATTGTTACTTTCTAACATTTTCTTAGCCATTTTCTTAATTGACAGACTTGCCGATGCATACAAAAGATTTTCTGCTGTTAAGACAGATCACTACGTATCCATCTTCTATTGTCTCTACAGTGTATGTCAACAATTTACTAATGTCCTTTGTTGAGAAAAAAAACAAACATCTAGCCACTGTATGTGCACGCTGTATTATATTCAAGCTACCATAACAAGAAACATTCAAAGTAGTTCTGTTGCAATATTTATGCAAAGAGAGAAGGGTGATGAAGACATGGGTGTTCCATATGGATTTCTTTTTTATTCAGCCCTCAGGCCTTTCTCAGACTCACAAATCATAGGCACTGGTATGTTATATAGGCCGCATCTTATGACACATCTGATGGTGATTAGATAATTATATTCCACTATTTGGGCAAGAAAATACAAACAAGAGGCATTCGGCGAATCAAAACTTTAAAACAAACAGTGACATGAGCCAATTAAGTTACTTTAAATAAAATGATTTGAATGAAAAAAATTTTTTTGGGTTAAATATCGTCCAAAATGTCAAAAATACATTTATTTTAAATAGAATTTAAATAGATATAAAGAAAATTTAAACAGCAGCTACAAGTGAACATCTGCTGCTGGATAATTCATGCTCTTACATCTAATACTGCTTCTATGTCCAGCAATACAAGTTTTTAGTCACTCTCTTCACCTCTGACTAAGTATGAATTGCAATTCTAGGCCTACTAACATCCTTAAAACCAACCCACCAACCCCATCTTTTGCCAGTCTGTTCTCTAGTAACTCTAATTCTAGTCCTCAAATCTGAGTTAGTGAGCAGGCCTTAACAATTAATTAATTCTAAGGTCATTCCTCATTTTTGGTGTAACGTATTGTAATGTCTTAACATTAAAAAATATATAATTAAATATTAACTAGTTTGGCTTTACTTGTTGGTGTGTAAATATCCCCAAACCAAAAGGACAGAGCCATTACCGTGATTCTAAACTCTAAACTTTAATAACAATTTGGCTCTCAAAGTGTTTCACTTATGATTAGTTTACCCCTACTTACCGGTAGTTGAAGTCAATCATCTGTGAAGCGGTTTAAATGGCAGTAACCTATAAAAGATACAAATAAAGTTTTAGTCATAATCACATTATTATGTACGGAAGCGCATTGCATTTACCAAAGAAATAAAGCAAATGAGACACCTTAGTAATTACCTCTCTGATTTACCTCTAATTAAGAGTTAGTATCTTGTAATTATGGGCAACATGGTGCTATCGCATTTAATCTGCTTTTATTTCCTTCTTGGTATGAGACACTGGGAAATATTAATGTTACTTATCGTGGACAGCATTGATATTAGTATGTCATCACTGGCCGGGCATCTCAAGTCTCGGGGATTGTTCAGGCGGAAGCCCAGTCTGACCTGCTGGAAGTCGCTGTCTTTCTGCAGGAGAAGTTGCAGTAAAAAGCTTCATCTATAAAACTCATGCCTACTCAAAATGTCCATTAAAATGTAGCCTTTACATTTGAAGCATCAAGCTAAACAAGCTTAGAACTAAAGCTCCTTTCTGTGGCCGTGCAGTGGTTCTACTGAGCAGTGGGCAGCATGTATAAGCTCGATCCCAATCTCATAATTACGAGATAAGGTGTCTAACTTTTTTTGTTTTTTTCCTTTGGTGAATGCAATGTGCTTCCGTTATTAACTGCATGTACAGTAAAAACACTTCATGACATTAACAAAGGTAATGTGGAGAATTAGACAGACCACTCTCTGCCTTTTCTCAGCTGCAGGGTGCGGAGGGGATGGTGCTGCAGACCACGCAGAACTGAGATACATTGCTGTTGCATTGTCCTCTGCGATCGGCCTCAGACGCCTTACTTGGCTCCAACTCCATCTTTGCTATTCAGGTCCAGTAGGCAATCTGTCTATCCTGACTGTCTTCACTCATGTGATGGGCAGCTAATTAATTACAATTGTGCAGTGCTAGTTTTTTAAACTTCATCCTCCTTCCTCCTTTGTCCATGTGTTGTCGTTTTGGCACATGTCACGCTGCCAGTCGGTCCAACCCTTTGGTACAGAGTGAAAAATCTCTATAACTATTTGGTGGATTATTCATGAAATTTGGGGCAGTTAATCATGGTTCCTAGAGATAGAATCCTATTATGATCCTCTGATTTCTCATCTATTCACACCAACAGGTCAAAATGTATACTAATTTCATGACAGGATGTCTTATTCTGACACCTAATGTTATCATTTCTTTTAAAACAGAGCACTTTCTATTTTTCATCTGTCCAACAATGTGTAATGTAATGTGCATTAGTCTCCGTCCGTCTGTACTTTAATTACACTAGTTTTGAGGAAAGAGGACGTGTCAAAATATTGTAAAGTACTTCAGAATTACACATATTTTTTTACAGGATAGAGATAACGGTGCTTTGATTATTGAGTTAATTTTTGTGTGATAGTATTTAAGTGAGAATTTACATCAGGATGTTTTTGCGATTTAAATTAAAGTGACACAGGACAGACGGTCAGATGGCCTGAGTAAAAGAAAATGAGAGAGAGAGGATGCCAAAGATAGAAAGTGAGGGAGAAAGTGGGAGGCAGATGGAGGCAGGGAAAAATAGATGGGCAGATGAAATTACACCTGCAGGTCTGTTAGCTTCAGCAGCCGGAGTCTAGCAGTGTGATGTCCCATAACATACCCCAAGGGTCCGTAAGGAATAAAGAGTGAGTAAACCTCAAATATCAAAGTTTCTTTTCTTTCACACTGCTGTTATTGCTCCTGTGCCTCTCCTTGACAGCCCTGTGATTCATTTCCTCCTGCCTCAAAGACGGGAAATGAATAGAAAGCTTGGATATTGTCAGGCACTAAATGGGAAAGCAGTTGCTCTGGAGACACAATGCAGGTAATGCAAGAATGGTGAGTTCAGTTTAAAATGCCACTCAGTCCCACTACACAGCACAGAGCAGCACCTATCTCACATGGCTGGGGTAAAAGGGAGGGGCGGTTGATTAGGTGTATAACACTGACACATCAGCACAGTTTATGTTTGAGTGGGATATTCATTTCTTTGCTGTCAGACTGCAGGATCTTTATTCACCTGCACCGTGGAATGAGAGGGGCTTTTTCACATTTGCAGAGTTCAACCTCTTTTAATTAAAAAACAAAACTGGCAGCTGGTCAAGTCTATGTGTTGCCTGCAAGATGAATCTGTTGAGATTTTCAGGAGTGCATGTGGGCTGAGCATAACCACAACACCTTTGACGTTTCCTTAGCACTTGCTTAAGTGCTCAGCGCTGAATCGAAAACACACACACATATATATATGTGCATGCTGACACGCTCACATAGCAATTTCTTACAGTACAAGGAATGAATACCACATGAATGAGGTACAAAAGTGAAATGTCAATATTCAGGTTGAAAATTGGGATGCATTATTTCAGAGGTCCAAAACCAGGTCCAGGTTCTGGACCGTTCATTTTCTGCATGGACGCTGTTAGATAACTTGCAATTGGATAACTTCCAAGTCTTGGATGGGCTTGAATCTATCCCAATTTAAGAAAAGATTAAAGGGCCTCATTCACTGATTAAAAAATAAAATGTAAATGCCTGTGCACATGAAGATGTAAGACAAGAGAGATTTTGTTAAGAAAAACAAAAAACAAAACATCCACAGAGCTTAAAATTGTTGTGTGCTACTAATGGTAGCCAGCATTACATGCAAAACTGCCTGTACAAGTGATCATGCCCTCTAGTGGCCATATTAATAATTACAAGAGCAAAGAAGGAAGTAAGGAGACTTTATTAACCTTGAGTTTTTGGACCACAGTATTGGCCAAATGAATAATCTGATTAAGGGTGTTGCGACTGCCGGAGGACGAGTGATGGCCCTGGCAACAGTAGGCTCCCATCACATGTGTCTCACAGCTGTTCCCATGACCGATGTTCTGGAAGCCCCTGGGTCATCGGAGGGGCTCTTTGGATCGATTTCATCTGTTGCCCAAAACCTTAAGAGGCTGAAAGAGGAAACTTCGCAGCTCAGCTGCCATTTGCCATTCACCCACTAGCAGAGGGGAAGGATATGACACGGAATAATGCCATGGTGAGATGAAGGGAGCGCCACCACCATAGAATGCTGTGCCTGCAGCGCAGAAATGACTGTCTACAGGAGGGATGGCGGCCCCCAAATCCACCCCCTCCTGCCATGTTCAATATGGTCATGCTGTTCATGATGCTGTTTGTAATGCTGCTTTTGACAATTTTTTGATTAAAACACATTACATTGCGCAAAGAGCAAGTTCTTCCTCTCTCCCCTCTGCCCTGCTTTCCCTGGTCGTCGCTCAGCCAACACATAAGGCTGTTTCATGCGACGTGCCATTTATAGCCAGAGTTGCAAAGCATCCTCACACACTTGTCGATCAGCCTTCACATACGGCTGTTTCATGCGAAGTGTCACTTATACTCAGAGTTGCAAAGCATTCTCACACACACACAAACACACAGCCCCCCTCCTCCTCCCCCGGGGATGGCATTGGTCACTCAGTTTTAGGGGGCTCTGTCCCACTCTGGACCAACCTCTCCAGGGCTGGCTTCTGTGAGGGACAGGTTGAGGCAGGCTAGATTGTCTATTCCGTTTGTACAGATCATCCAAGAGCTAGAGTGGGATCCACCACTGCCTGTTACAGGGCGAAATGGTTGGGTTCCAGCGTTGGTGCGAGCAAAGGACCCCCTGGCGTGCGCCCCCGTCTTCAGCATCACCCTGGTAAAGTGGCTGGTGGCGCGTGCCTCCTCACGTTAATGGGATCTTCCACTGGTGATCGAGGCCTTAGTGTGGAACCTCTACGAGCCTCTGGAGTGTTCCTCTCTGCAGATGATGTCATTTGAGACAGCTATCCTGCTTGCTCTGACCTCAGCCAAGAGGGTGTGTGAGCTGACTGCCCACTGCCCACCCTCCTTTCCTAAGAACTTAAGGACCTCCTTTAGGTTGACAGTTATTTAGCTGCATGCTTTTTGTCCCCCTCCCCATGCTGGGGATAGGGAGGTGAAACTGCATCTGCTTTGCCCAGTCCATGCATTAGCATGCTATGCTGAATGCACAGCCCCCATCAGACGCAAAGAGCAGTTGTTTGTATGGCTGGAAAGGCCCTGTCCAAGAAGCACCTTGCCAGGTGGTTGTGTGAGCGTATCTCTAAGGCATGGGACATGACCCTGCCTCTGTGCTCAGTGTTGCAGTGTCGACGGCCCTGTTCAGTGGCGTGTGTGTCGAGGACATATGCATGGTGGCATCGTGGACCACGCCTTGTCCGTTTTTACAGTAGTCTGTACTCGTGGGGGTGACACAGGACTGGTGAAGGTAGTTGCTGGGCGTGTTGGTGTCAGTTTGCACAGCACCTGAACCCCTTTTTTCTGGGCATTGTACAACAACACGTCCTTGTGTTCCCTAGATGTCCCAGGGAATGTGGTCTGCAGGGTGTTGATTGGGTGTTGACACCTGGGGGGTTTCTGGACTAGATTAGTGGTGGCCCTCTACTTCTCCCAGTTGTGACTGGGATTAAGAAGTAGGTGGACTGTGGCGGTAGCCCTTACCTGGTGAGGCTCGGTGTGGTGGGCTGATGTTGGTCGCGTGAGGGCGGCCATTTGTTGTGCTCCACCCACTGTACCCATAGAGTCCAGTAGAGGGCAGAGCTTGTGTGAGATCGAATGGAAGGTTACAATCTTGTAACCCTTTTTTCATAAGCACAGGCGGAGCCCTCTACCTACAGACCCTGCTGCTCCTGTGCCGCTCGCTAAAGAGAGGTCAGGATAGTTGATGGAGGTTTCACGGCCTTATATACGATGGTGCTTCCACGTATTCGAGTAAACTCATCCTGATTGGCTGATTACATTCATGTTTTTAGTGGATGAATACGTTATTGTGATTGGAGGAGAGCAAGTATAAATTATATAAATAAATGAAATGAATATACCGCAAGTAAATCAAAGAGTATTTCACATAAAAATGCTATTGCAGTGTACTTCTTATTTAGGTATTTTTATTCTTTAAAATGCAGGAAACAAGGTCTGTGAAACTCAAATTTTCATGACTCATGAGTCATCATTTATTTAACCCAAACAACCACCTTTTTCTGAACCAAACCAAATATTAACCATAGTATTGTCTTATCATAATACAGATTTATTTGTCAACATTAATTTGTAATAGTTTTGCAAGGCGTGGACAGAGGATACTATAGAGGATATTATTTTTTGTATGTATTCATTTTTTTCTAATTTGTTGTTTAATCTGCAGAACTTGTTGAAATCAGTTGACATTTTGAGTTTTGGATAAATTCAGCAATTATTGCATAGTGTTTTATTGCCAAACCAGAAGAATTAAAGTTCAAGGTTTCAATGTGGCTCAAAGCTGTAACGACTCAATGTCTACAGGTCAAGGCATCTTCTATACTTGAGGATACTGAGCCATACTTGAGGTCATCAAGCCTTGAGATGTGTCTGAGTATGGGGCTGTAATCCAAGCAGCTTTCCTGAAGTACATCTAAGATAATCAGGATTAAGATTAAAAAAATTCAGGAAATACACTGCTTAAGTGGGGAAGAAATACGGACGCATGCTGTGCATCCATGTTAGAATAATAGATTTCATGTGACTTAAATGTCTCCATACATTTTCATTAGGGTGAGCGGAAGGCTACACAGTGCTAGGATTACAGTAATGTATCCTGACAGGCACAAAGCGACCAGGGGATGTCCAGAATGTGAACCAAGGGTAGATCTACAAGATGTGGTCTCAGACAGGGTGGATGATGCTGTTTGCGTTGGCTGGTTCAGCACGGTTTGTGACCTTCTATCCACATGTGTGCTCCATGGGGCCTCGCTCTTTGTTTGTGATGGTATTGGTCTTGCTGGGGCATGCTGCTCAGCATGTCTGTGTCTGAGGTAGCTACCCGCTGGGATTTGGACTCTTCCAGATGTAAGGGAGTGAAGTGAATGTTTGTTAAACTAAAAACAACTATTTTCTCTTTTCCCTCATACTCCACCAATGGAGGAGCGCTGCAAAACTGAGATTATCTATGCGTAGTGCTTTTGCTTTACATGTTTAGCCACGTGATTCTGTTGAATGTGTTTTCTCATCTAGCTATGTTGATGTATGCATATTTCTCTCAGTAATAGGGTTGAGCTTCATGACTATGTTTTGAAATAAGTGTTAAAATGATGAATGGGATTAGATCATAGTGATACTGCATAAAAAGAAATCAAGATAATCCAGTGGAAAGAAAAGAGGTAGTTTTGTTCCATAAAAACTCATAACTACATGTTCATGTAGTAATTAACACATATCCATTCTAATGGTACTGACCATTGACGGTACATAAAGATGGACGGCATGACACCTCCCCAAAAGTGAAGCCAAAACATCTCGATCGCCCCCTTGTGGCTGGCTGCAGCATTGGTTATAAAAGCGGTGAAACATCATGATTGACAGCTGAGCCCTCCTTGTGATTGAGTCTGACAGATGTATGGGTGGGACCTTGATGCCACGACTCCACCAGCTGACCACTACTGCACAGACTCTGGCTCCAAATGACATCACCAGTGCAGTGTATATTTTGGCTTCATTTTTCTACAGTGGGAGAAAGTGGAGATGCATCGTCCATCTTTATATACTGTATGTGATTGGTATAGGGTATATTAGCCACCCTGGATATTTAGAAAGACTTGTGGGTAAAAAGTGGTAATGTCTAGTGTGGCTGGATGGATGTTTTCTACTGATTTGGAGCAGTCTGCAGTTTTTCGGTACTTTATTAGCTCAAGGTTGTTTCATAATCATGATCAATAGCAATCTAAAAATAATCTTTTCCTAAAAAGTATGAACATATGCAGCACACAATAAAAATGTTTTCCCACATACAATTTTAAAAAAAAGTTCCCACCCAGTGGTGCATTGTTGTGCAGAATTATTGTAAGGA
Organism: Hollardia meadi; assembly: GCA_037974645.1. NCBI lineage: Eukaryota > Metazoa > Chordata > Actinopteri > Tetraodontiformes > Triacanthodidae > Hollardia > Hollardia meadi. The sequence continues at coordinate 9,982,004 of JBBPCS010000672.1, forward strand.
TTGCAAACAAATTTACAAATATTATATATTAATTAATTCAACTATAAGATCATTGATTCCTGTTGAATGTCTCATTTTTTTATATAAAGACAGATAAATTGGGAAAAAAGGAAATGAGCTGAGTGATTTATAGAAATGTCTCGTGTCCCATCTCTGTTCAAGACAATAGACTGAGAGATGGAGATCACAGAAAGAGCATGAGAGGAATGGATGCCGCAAACATGACAAAAGGTTTGTGTAATGACGTTGTTCTCAACCTCTGTCACCCTTTGGTGTCATGGACAAATTTTTATCTGAACAAAAAGACTCAAGTGGATGAGATCAGTCAGAGAGATGCATCGCTGAACTGGGCTAGTTTTGACTGCTGCTGTGTGGCTAACTGTGCTTTCAACATGTGTTTGTTGAATTTTTAATTAAAGGAAATGTGTAATAACTACAGTCTACTAGAGTGTGCATTGCTTCATCTACAGCACTTTCAAACTACTGTACTGCACTCTGGGAGAGAGAGTGCATTATTGCTTGTGACACGTGGGATTACAAGCATTTTTTGTCTTTGCCAGAGCCCGCTGTTGCAGGGCTGGGCTGACACGAGATTTGAAAGTCTTCGTGCTGGGATGCTGAATTAAACATTGCATGCATGCCATCCTCAATCCGCACCCCATCAAATATTCCAAGAGTGTGTAATTAGTCACATAGTGCTGCCTCCTCTTCTGGAGACGGGATACAGTAAACACACACAAGGCTAAATTGGAATTCCTGCATATGGACAAAGTGTCCCACAAGGAGGAAGGACAATTATGACAGCTTAAATCCCACAGCATGTCCCCTAGCTGCCATCACTTGTCCAGGATGTTTTCACTCCAAATTTATAGTTGCTGCTGCTTTTTTGACAATTAAGCCACCTGTCAATTAATGTAAACACACTTGCAGGGAGATGATGGACTACCCGGAGGAGTCACTGCAAAAAAAAGTTATTCCCTTTCTACCAGGAAGCATTGTAGTGTGGATTCATGACAACCCTCTGAAGAAGAGAGATCAAGATCTGTGCTTTTGGTGCGACAGAGTCGTAAGAGTCAAGTACCCCCCTGTAGACGGGCCATATGGCCTGGGACGAGTTTCATGGGTGAAGATGTGTGACAGCCAGCCCCATGCCAGTCCCTCTGCTGATTTCTCATTATCGAGGAATAAATAGAACAAGGCTACAAAACAGTGGCCCTGTTGTGTCATACTCATTCTGACATCGGTGTGAGACAGATGGTACAAACTAAAATGGCAAGATTTGAATAGTTTGGGAAACTGGGCAGAAGCGCCAAGCACAACAAAATGATGATGACGAGAGCATTCTATTCTTCTCTTTTTCTTCACATTTTCTTCACAACTTTCTTTGTTTGTCACCTGTTTTGTGCTGCATAACCAACTGCCACATGTAACAGCAATCACACTGACTGACTAGTTCTTGCTTTATTGCCTGTTCGAGCAGAGCGTTTTTGGCACTGGCGTGGGAGGCTGTAGGGGGGTCACGGGGAAGAGCAGGTCTCCTCCAAGGTGGCTGACGAGCTGGCAGGCAAGGCAGACAAGCACAGAATGCAAAAAGCCGAGGCAGAAAGGCTACCTGTAAATATAGCACAGCAGCTCACAAGCTTCGGTTTCCATTAAATAGCCATGTATTTTCCAGCTCCTGGCTTTATTGCACCGCTGCTTCGGGAGTGGGAGCCCAGGAGGCTCTTCAACATTATTAGCAGCTCTCGGTACATAATCCCACAGCAGATTCTCGTCTATCTTCAGACCAGACTGAAAAATATGGAGAGAGACGGGGAGTGAGAACAAAGAGGGTGGTTGAAGAGCAGGAGAGAAGGGAGGGCTTTGTGTCATGTCAAGTCATTGACGCAAAGAGAGAGAGAGAGAGAGGCAGACATACATTGTAAAGCCTCTGTGTTTCTCATCATGGCGTCAAGCTAATTCAATGACATATACCAGATGGTGGCCTGTCTCCAGAGGTCCCTTGTGTCTCACTTAGTCATAAAGCCAGACGCAGTACCAGTGTCCTCCTCTGCCATTCCTTTAGAACGGGTTGAAGCCACCACATTTGGCCTCCCCGATGTCTCAGCTTGGTTCCACTTCCGAGGCCTGCTGGACATTCTCAGGTGCTGTTTGCTAGCGGAGAAACCGAGAGGGGTCGAAAAGAGGCACATGTCCAGAAAAACACCAGTTCCTGTGCATCAGAAGGAAAAAAAACGATAGCTTTAACTCCTCCGAAATCCACCATTTTCAGGAAATCAGAATGTCTTGGATTTATCATGTTCAAGGATTGCATAGTGAATTTGGCCTCACAGACCAGACAATGACCCCTCATCTTCTGCACAAAACGGGAGAAACACGCTGCATTCTAATGCGAAAGAAAAGGAATACTGATTCATGTTCACTGTATCATCTGCAGGTAGATAGCCTATAATGTGTGTGCATTAATGAACAAAGAGTATGAATGTGTAAACAATTCTAACTCCTCACCAACAGAGAGCTCAGAGATTTGAAATCAAGAGGAATTCAAGTGAGGTGGACATGTGGAAAAACTGAAAAACAAGCGATGGAGTCAACAAACTCTCCCCGTAACATTAACGTTATATCTAAAGATGCTGGAGTCACAAAGGAGTGTTGAGGATTTTCATATACAAGTACTGTATTGTTTGTGTGTAAAGAAACTAGACAAAAGGAAGGAGAGGAAAAATAAAATGGCAGTCACATGAGTACGTGATATGTTCTTCAAACAGAGGAGCCATCAGGGTGCTGGCACCCCACAATTAGACATCGTACACAGCAGCTCATCACACACTGTGTCGCTGACATCCCGTGTCAGAAGGTAAAGATGCAATCTTAATATCCTTCAGTGAAATGTCTCATTAACATTGTTAACTTATGTGGTCGTCACGACGCGTGGCGACCAGCCTGTTATTAGATAATCACTAGATTAGAGGCAGTGAGAGACAAGATGCCTCAGAACAAACATGGCAGCACAACATCCCTCATAGCACAGGCCTTTCTGATGTGTCGGATGAAGCGGAATTTGTTGCTATGGCCCAACAAATGCCTCCTCACCCAGAAAGGACTCTCTGTGCACTGTGATTATAGGCTATTGATGGCACAAATAAACGGTGTCAAACCATCAAATGCCTGACTTGCCTGCCTGTTGTTCTGTCTGTTTGTCATGTAGAACGTGTAATCTTGTCCTCATGGGTTTGTGCTTTTCTTCTCCTTATTTTCTTATAATCAAAGTGATCAGAATTGAAGATTGCAGCCGGACATTTGGGGAAGTACTGTAAGAAGAAGGAAATAAATGGTGTCTATTTTATTTAAACAGCACTTTGAAGCAATGTTTCAAATGGGTCGTTTTATCGTAAACGATTGAGCACAGTCAAAAAGGTAGATGATTTAACAATCTGTACCTCTAAAAATAACTATCTTACTTCAGTACGAAAGATAATTAAAGAAAATCATTAATTTTGACAACAGACATATGCACATTGGACACCAGCTGTCCTCAGGAAAAGTGCATTAACCCTTGTGTGGTGTTCATGTTTTTGTTACTCAGCCAATGTTCGCGGGTCTGGTGGACCCACCGCATTATTGGGTTTTTAAATCAATACAGCCATAACAATTTATGTAAAAATACTTAACAGATGTTTACTTTATCCCAGTGACAAGCAATATAGACAGCATTTATGGTTAATATTTGCCATTTACCCCAGTTAGGTCACATTTATGAATGTAAGTGCTATTCGGTTTTTGTGATAAAATGCAATAAAAAAGAAAAAATCAATTACAATCAAGGTATGGGTGGAAAAAACAAACATGAAACAAGGTTTTTCCATTACTATTGATGTTTATTTCTTTGAACTTAATAAGAAATTCAACACACTCATGCCAGCCTATACAACACATGAGGGGCAGACTTTTACTGTGTGTGTGTTGCATATGTATTTCTTGCACTTGATGCATGTATACTGTGTCTTCCTGTCCATCTTGGGTCCACACACATCGCAGCGTTTCTTTTTGTTGCTACTGGCTGCAACCTAGAATGATGAAAATACTTAGATCAGGAATTTGACTAACACCTCTCTCTCTCTCTGCCCTGGTTGCATCCTTATCACATTGGCAGCAATGCGGGGTGGCTCATTCCTTGGGCAAAAAGACCATTCAATTTCACCTTTTTTTGACATCCATATTTCTCCACTTGCTGGCTGCTGAGAGGCTGGTCCTGTGGCTGGCTGCTGATGGCCTGGTCCTGTGGCTGGCTGCTGATGGCCTGGTCCTGTGGCTGGCTGCTGACGGGATTTTTTTTTTGGAGCTGGCTGATGGTCAATCTCATCCTCTTCTTGAAACTCACTGTCAGACTCTGAAATGTGATCCTCATATTCTGAGAACTCTTCCTCTTCATCATCTTCCAAAGCTTCTCTCTCTTCAAAAATAATTTCTAAGGCCCTCTGAGCAGAGAATCTTTTCGCCATCTTGATCGATTGTGATAAGGAGCCACACAGGCAAAGCTATTTATTTGTTGTATCCTGCCCCCAATTTGCAGCTGGGATAGAGTGTGAGAAGATATAGAATGGTTCCCGCAAGACAGAGGGTAAAATGTGCAGGAATGTGGGAGCAGAGAGGTGTAGCTGCTTGAAATGTAACAATGTTGCAACCTTGTGCAGGAATAGCAGGTGCAGAAAGACAAAATTCACTCATTAAAGATGTACAAAAAGCTATTAGGCGCCCAGTAGCTCACCTGGTAGAGCAGGTGCCCCATGTACCAAGACCGAGTCCTTACCGCAGCGGGACAGGTTCAATTCCAGCCTAGGCCATTTGCTGCATGTCGCCCCCCCACTCTCTCCCCCCTTTCCTGTCTCTCTTCAGGTGTCCCTATCAAATAAAGGCCAAAAAAATCTTTAAAAAAAAATAAAATTAGGCAGATGGGTCCAGCTGTACACGCACGCACACACACTAACAACAGGCCCAGGTAGGAGGAGGACAGAGTGAGGGTACATAGCACCTACAATTTCCACACATTTATTACCCTCGGGTCCAGTGTACCCGAACACCACATATGTAATATAAATGTGTAGGGGGGTATACAGTGTGCAGTCATTGAAATTATGTTCTTTTTAATGTTCTTCACAGAAAATGAGCCAAGGCCAATGAGTCTGAGGTTGAAAAAATAATTAATCGCATCATTTTCCTTTTAGCAAACATTGAAAAGGGGTCCCACAGACCCGAACACCACACAGGGGTTAAGTCTTCTATATGTACAGTGCATGTCTTCACTTCACATATATTTTGCCTCCCATCTCCCCTGTGGCAGAGCCCCTGGCTCGGCACGATCACTATAACTGCTCACCACAGCATCTGCCCAGTAGCATCGCAGCAACATTTCACATCTTCCTCACTTATCCAACTTCTCCTCTCCTCCCCTCCCCGCCCTCCCTACTCATTTTACCCGCCCCTCCGCTCACCCTTCTCTTGCACTTTGCAGCGGACTCTCTGCTGGCTGGTGTGACATTTGCCATTTAGACGAGGGAAGAGGGAACCCTTATCCAATCTCTGACCTTTTCCCTCCCTCTCTCTGTCTGGTGTCACTTATGAATTCCCTGCCAAGTTCACTGACAATGAATTTCAGTGAATAAACTGTTCGCCATTAATTGCATATTGCATTTAACCCGCTTGTGTTTTAGGAAAGTCTGAGCCGAGTTTCTCTATCCAATAATATTTATCTGATAACCTGTCTGAACACAGTACCTAAGTACCTAACCGTCTTACTTAATGCAGGTAAATGCTGCTGCAGAAGTAAAGGTTAATGAATGCTCATTGAATGCCACATGCCATGAGCTGCTTAGGGGCATTATGTATTCAGCTTTTTCAGTGGTTGGCCTACTGATGATCTACTGTATATTTTTTGAGCTACGAGAAATATCCTCTTGAGACGGTATAAATATCTCATTATGTCTGGACTACATGTGAAGGACAAGTGCTTAAAGTTCAAACCCTCTCTGCTATATTCTATCAGCAGTTTTACTGCCAGAGCAGTTAAAGAGCAGTTACAATCAGGCAGACTGTTTTTACACAACGGTTTACGACCAATTTAAGTGATAGTAGGGCTCGTGAGTTCAGAAGTGTTTGCCAAGATAAGGCTTACCTGACATGACAAAGCAATAGCCATCCAGCAATCACCTTGTCAAAGCTGTGATCTTTTTCTGTCCTCCAGCGGCAGCAGCAGCAGCAGCAGCAGGGTGCTGGTGACACATATGGCCAATTATAGGTGGAAGTGGAGAAGATGATGTGAGCTGAAAGCTTGTTCACACGTGGCGGGTGTCCAGACGCCCTGCGGCTGCATAGGGGAGGGCCGTGGGAGAGAAAAACTCATCAATAGCTGAGCTCTGCTCTCCTGTCTTCTCCTCTCCTCTCCTCTCCTCTCCTCTCCTCTCCTCTCCTCTCCTCTCCTCTCCTCTCCTCCTATCCTCTCCTATGCAGGTATGTGGCAAATCAAAGGCTAGTTTTGTGCCGGTCAATACCGCCCCTTAACTTCCTTTTATTACTCCACAGCCAGAATAAGGGTTAGAGAGGAAGATGCAATATTCAGTTCATAAATCATGCGGTAAAAAAATGTCAGGAGAGTAATTGTGGTTTTCTAACACCCTTTAAGAGGAGGCAGATTTTATTAGTGGGTTAATGTTGCTGGGCGACCCTCATTCCTTTTCATTATGGGCTCAAACCTTAAACGTTACAACGCTTCTCAGCAGACCCTGGCCATATTTCTCAAATACACACCTCTGCTGAACATGCAGATCCACAAACAAAGTGAGTGGCACTCAACATGATGTACTCACACAAGAAAGCCTTTGTTAATTTGTAATACATGACGGGAATGTCTTGAACAAACTCATTCCCTGGGCTATTTTTTTAAATTCTTGATCACTGATTTGTTTTGTGTATTGCTTTCTACACTGCTGGTTTCCTGACCAAATAAAAAGCCTCCTTTCTCTGCGCACATACATCGCACAAATAACTGGAATGATTGTCTCATTAAGGTGCTACAGAGTACTGTTTTCTACGAGTCTTACTCCACTCTCTCCCCTATGAATTTCAATCGGCCAATAATATTCTAGCATATCCCAGAGTTACAGCGTTTTTGTCACATCTTTTAGTGATTAAATGGGTCGATTTCTGTTCTCTGTGGGTGATTAATCCCATAGGGTTAGAGAGATTAGAGAGAGAGAGCCACAGGGAAGCCTCCTTAATGGATTCACACAGAGACACTTCCATTCATAGGGCTAATGAGATTGGATTACAGGACCAGGGCTTCAGAGAGGAGAGGGAAAACTCATGAGACTCATCTCCAATGTGATAAAAAATTTAGGAAAAAAGAAGGGGGGTTTCATGATGAGAAACATCTCGGTGCTAAGAATCACACGCAAAGAATGACCTCGCCTGGTGAGCTGTCTGAGTGACCCTTGTTTTTCTTACTGGGACAAAAACAACAACAACTCAACACCTGCTCAGCTGGTGGGGGTTCATACCTCAGCACTTATCTTGTGATATTCTTGCAGTGAAGTCTCACACATGATTGATCATTGTCATTATTAGTCAGTGGGACGGGCGGGTAGTGCAAGGCATCATTGCAGCAAGCCGCTACGGACGTTACAGTCATTTGGGTGTCCCACATAGCCCAGCTGTTTTAGGCTGCAGTGAGGGCGTTTGAATGTTGGTGACTGGGGGTGGGGCTATAAAGCCAGAGGCCGATATCTGTCCTCCACAACTGGACACAGAAGCGAGAGGGGAAGCCGAGACTCTTGTGGTCCAGAGGAGACAAGCCCCAGAGATTCAAAGCTCCTCTAAAGCCCTCTCAGATCCCAACAGGAAACAGTGGCCGTCTAAAAACCCAACCATACACTTCAGGAGTTGGAGGGGTGGATGGAAGTGTGTTGTTGGCCTGCAGGGGGGGATCAGAGGCCCCTATCACAACTTGAGGTCATTTGTGTTACTGGGAGGGAATACGAGGCGAAGCTGGCTGAAACTGGTTACTTCAGGTCAACGCACAGGCGATAGTCCCATTTCATCTGGTGTGTATAGGCTAAATACACACCAGATGAAAAGATGAAAAACACACGCTTAATCTTTCTCTAGTCTCTCAATGGAGCTGCCAAACTGGCATGTGTGTATCTGTTTGCTTTGTTTTTCATAATGACTGTCTATTTGCTTTCGACCACAAATTGTCACTGTTTGTTACAACAAGAAAAGTATCACTCGGCAATGAACAATAAATGGAAGGAAGCTGTTTTTTACACTGAAACTATAAGAGTGCACTCAGTAGAGGCACTGAAGATCACAAAACCAGGATTTATTCAACTCATATCGGGCCCAACTTTAGTGGATAACATACCGGGTATGGAATTAAAGCAGATGCTCCGGTTTAAGATGAGACCAAAGTTTTCCATGTTTTTTTCCAGGCCAAAATGTGTCCTGTAACAGACTCGGTAAGTCTTGTTTTTAGCCAAGCCAATTGCCGGACATGACATGACCGGACAGTTGTTTATCACTTCGCCCCTACTGGCCAGTTAAGAGGAGTAACACAGTTGTAACAGTCATTAAAATGTTGTTTTTTTTAAATGTATATCACCACAACCACGAGAGGTCCTTGAGGATAAAGATGTACAACAAAAATTAGGCAGATGGGTCCAGCTGTACACACACACACACACACACACACACACACACACACACACACACACACACACACACACACACACACACAC
>JBBPCS010000672.1:9993416-10030093 GCA_037974645.1 Hollardia meadi
GATAGATAGATAGATAGATAGATAGATAGATAGATAGATAGATAGATAGATAGATAGATAGATAGATAGATAGATCGTGCATTAGCCCCTCTCTGCTGACAAGAAGATTCTTTACCAGCAGCTTAATTTCTTCTATCCCCAAAGCGCACACACGCACACACACCAATCCTCCTGATTTCCCCCTGCAGGGGAGATGGGCTCCCAGTGAAATATGTAGTGATTTCATTATGCATCTGTTTTCCTGGATATACTGTCGAGCCTTGACCTTTTGTGTACTTGTGTAATTTTGTTGCTGCTGAGGTAAAAGGGGGATGCAATTATTACCTTACAAATTAGTGGTTTTAATATTAATATCAGTACAAAGCAATAGCCTACATTCATCATTTAGCATAATTTCGGCTTCAGTTTCTTTCTCTTGAGGACATTATTTAAGCGCGGGGGCAACACAGCAACACAAAACAAAGCAAAAAGGTAAGAAGACTTAAGAACACAAGAAAATAAAAACCTGGACTTGTGTGAAACCTGAGGGGAAATATGTAAATACTTTCAAATTAGCCAATAAGGTCTGAACAAATCATAAAAACAGTGTAGCCTCTTGTTGTATGTTGGCCACATAAGATAAAGAAAAGGGAAAACAGATTTCCTGGCTCTGCCCAAAGGTAAAAACATGTCATTTTTTGTCATATTTTATGTCATTTTAGTGTAAAAATGACGATTCACCGCTAGTTGCGAGAGAACTGGTCCTCACCAAGAAATAGCTTGGTACATAACCCCTAGTAAAATAGACAATTGTTGAGTCGTTAATACGCATTCTTTACAGATCAAACAAACAGCTTTAGAGGTGCTAGTACAGGCAGATGTTGTTGCCTTTATACAGAGCCAGGATAGCTGTTTCCCTCTCCTTCCAGTCTTTGTGCTAAGCTAGTTTTTCCCACAGGATTTTGTGAGACTACGGTGGCCCTTGGACGATCTAAGGGGGTCCGGAGGCGTGCTCCCCGGGAAGAAAATTTTCGTCTTTTAACTTAAAATGCATCAATCTGGTACACTTTGAGAACAGGATTAAGAGGCTAGATCGTAAAGAATATGAACATAAATAAGATATTGTGGAAAATATAGCCTAAAATGTAGAAAATAATCAAATATAACACAGAGCTGTGGCTCTGCTGCATGGCATAGCTGTGCAATGGCTTTGGCTAGTTTACAATGTAAACATAAGCCTGTAGTCAGTAGTCAATATCAATCCATTGTGTTGTAACTAAACCTTGACTGAGAGATAAGACAGTCGTTTTAAAATGAGGTGTGCCTATAAGAAGTGTCATCCCATTGGCGTTTAACAAACAGAATAGTTGTATCTCACTCTCACTTTTGTCAGCTTTGGAAGTGGCTGCAAGACACAGACAGACCAACAGATGCACTGCCCAGCTTAGCAAGACAGACAGAAAAGAGATGTACTGCAAGCTAACACATCACGTAGGCTAATGTTACTAATGTGTTGACATCAAACACAAGTTTACCTGATAGCTGATCCCACGATTTACTCGAATAGGTTTTTTCTCTCTCTTTTCCTGACCAGAAGGATAGTTTTGCTTCATCCCCTCATTGAAGTTGTCAACATTGATACCTGCTTTGATAGGAAGGGGGGGCGGGGGCCGTAGTAAGTGATTAGGTCTGCCCACCTCCGCCCTTAATGTGATTGTGTGTGAGAGAAAGTGTGAGTGCATACAGCAAAGGGCAGGGGGCTAACTGACTGAGAGCGAGAGATGCTTTGCTGAAGCAATGACGAGATCTTTAATGTTATTATGAGACTATGGCACGGCAAATTAGACCGTGGCGGGTCGCCACAGTCTAGGAAATTAATGGGAAACACTGCCATAAGTACTTTTTTTGTGATTCTGCATAAAACACAGATTTAACACCTCACTCGTAACACATCTTCTTCTTTTTTTTACCCTTGGGGAAGTTATCTATTCCACAAAAGCTTGATCCTCGTCCCCAGGACAGATTCCACTGTGGTTTCTGCCATGCTGAGAGCAGGACCAGGCCACTGAGAGCTTTCACTGGACTCCAGCTGTGGTTTTGACATGCTCTTATCTTCAATGCCTGGATGAAGGAAACCACCCTGGGACATCCCCTGGGTCAGACAAGAGGAGGGAAAGAAGGAGGAAAAACCACACAAAGAGGTAGTAACACAAAACTAATATTTATCAAACACAGAAGTATCTCTACATCTCAGTTTTCAATACAAATGCAATAATGTGTCTGTTCAGTAAGACATGTTTACCAAAATTGTTTATTCAAAGCTTATCAGAGGGATCATGAAATGATGTATTAACTCCAAAAACACATAAATAGCTTTCAGACTCTCGGGGCTAAGAAACAGTTCTGTAACGTTTTGTTTTTTTTTGTCAATTAAAACAATTAACCTTCACAACTAAAATCTAAACAGATATTACTACCTGACAGATTTTGGCCCACCTGGGTCAACACACGACCCACACTCATTACTCATCAACAGACAAGGTACACATGAAGCCACGCACTAACTTTGAATTTCATGACCTTGATGCAACATGGGCAGAAACGTGCGGGAAAAGCTTATATTAAGCTTTTAGCAGATAGCTACTCTTTTTTCAGTCTGTACAAAGAAACAAAACAAGTTTCACTGAAAAATATAATGTAAATGTAAAAGATCAAATTCCTGAATATCTCACACTACTGACAAAAGGTAATGGTTGTGTATGGTACTTCAAAACTCAAAGCACAGGCAATAAATAATGCAAATATGATGAATTTCAAATTCTGACCTTTCTTGTAAAGCACGGTTCAAATCAGATGCAAGTGGACGAAGGAGGCAGAGTGGAGAGAGATGTGAAGTGTTGAGCGAGGAGATGAGTTTGCGGCTCGTGCTGTGAGTGACGCTGCAGTCCTGGCCGAGGTGGAAAGGTCAGCCCATCATCTGGGAGTCTGGAGGGAGAGGAGTCAAGACTGAGTGAGGCCAACACCAGCACGCTGCAGGCAAGGCAGACTGAGGGAATGCACACACGAATCTCACAGACACATAATATACTACATCACCATATTCATCATGATACCTAGATATACAGTATTGGCCAGCCCTGCAGCAGTGAAAAATCAAGGCTGCAATTTCTCACTTATCTTCATTCTTCAAATTGGAAGATAAAAATACAAAAAAAACAAACAAAAACAATTTCCACAGAGCTCTGCTGCTCAGTCAAGGAAAATGCAAGACAACGTAAACACGGAGACTGAAGATCAAGCCATGTTCATGGGTGACAAAATTCAGCTACCCTGAACACATCTTCACTAAGATGTCTGCACAGTTTCCTGCTCTTGGTTGGCATGATTGTGTAATCAGCCAGTAAATATTTCATAATCTTGCATACATAGCATGCAACTCTTACCAGCTCGTTGCACTGAAAAATGCATGCAATTTGGCTGATTCGACCGCACATGTGACACAACATGCGAAGGGGTCGTGTCATAATGTGTCATAATCACCGATCAGGAAGGACCATTCAAACGCGAGGCCCCGAACATGGGGGAACACCGGGCTGACTCACCTCTAAATGTCTGAGCTCTGGTCAGCAAATTCAGTTATTATGTCGTGTGAAAATGCAACCCTGTCACATGCAAGTAAACACGGCACACGTCAGGCTTGATAGAACCGCGGCTGCTGTAGTGGGTAGGAACACATGGCCTCAGGGTATTCAGTGTGTGTGTGTGTGTGTGTGTGTTTTGCTTGTTTCCTCTGGAGTCATGTCCTTCACTGTTTCTGCATTCACCTAGAACTGCGTCAGCAAGAAATTCACTGAGGCACATAAGGCTTAAAGCAAATACATGTTAATTTTCTCAGGCCATATATAAAACAACTCCTCCCCAGACTCAAAGATTGCCCTCTTCTCCACTCTGTGCTTCCCTCTCTCTCTCTCTGTCATGAACAAAAGCACACACACACTCTTATTCCACAGACACTTTACAGAAGCCATGGGCAATTCCCCTCTGAACTCAGCCTTTTTTCTTACCCCATTTTCCTTTAAATGCACAAATGCGCCGTATCCCCTTCACTCACCATCTTCAATTTTGACTTCCTCTGCCTTGCCTTCTTTGTTTTGAAGCGCCACCCCCCATATCCCCAACCCTTCCCCATCTCCACACCACCTCAGTGGGTGCCAAGCAGTCACAGCAGTGGCTTGATCCTAGCATTTATGAAAGGAGCTCTTTGATAAGCCTTGGCCAAGAGCAACACAAGGGAAGCAATCAGAGACACAAACTCAACTTCAGATGAGGCATCTACTGTGTTTTCTTGTGTGTTTGTGATGTTGTTTTGTTTCTTTGACCTGTTAAACTTTCTTCTTGGAAATAAAAAAAAAAAAAATCAAATCCTTGAAAGTGTTTTTGTTATACTATGTTTTGTGGCTTTCCCCTGTGAACTTCTAAAACTCTTGGCTCTCCATTTCTTTGTAACCAGGGAGAACAACAAAGTGATTAAAAGTGTTTGAGGTGTGTTTGGATGTGGCTGATGCTTGGACACAGTGCTACGGAGGTTGTGGTTTCCTGTTCTTGCCTTGTCCTTGTATCCGCTCACTTATTGTATTTCAAAAGCTTTCTCTCTCATGACAGGTCAGTCAGCTGTGCTGTAGAAATCTGTTCTCTTTTAATAACAGATAACAGGAATTAAAGTAAATGCGTAAAAATCCTGTTTGACCTTTTGTAGCACCGGTCATCATCTCTACAGGTATTAAAGATATTGCAGTCGCAAACATACTGTAGCTGCTTTGGTATCATTCTGGTGTCAATCTGTCAAATTGTGTCTTCTTCTCTAACCAACATGTGAATGGATGGATTTTATTGCCTGACATGCGCCCCAATAAGGTGTTTTGATCACCAGTGGTCAATTTTAAGAAAATGGACGTGCTGTAAATGAACGCTTGGTGACGTAAGCTTGGTGCTCATGTAAACAAAAGCCCCTTTTTACACAGCCTGACCAAGGTGGGAATGTTGCCTCCCTCTATTACACTTCTGTAAGTGTTACAAAGATGGAATGAGTGGTTATTGTTGCTCTGCCTCTTAGCTGGCAGCAGAGGTAATAACAGCATGTATTGACATCTGTAAAAAAGGAGTGAGCCAGCGAGGCGGCAGCGCGGGAGTGTGGCGTTTTTGGCACTCCAGGAGAAAACAGCTAGCAGCAGTGAGCAGCTGACCAAAAATCTCGGCAATTTGGTAAGAGTTCGGGACCGGGGGGCTCCTTACTCCCAAGAAGAGGATGTGATCAACTGCAATATAACAGGGATGGTAAATGGTTGTTTTTGACATGTTTTGGCATAATTGTTATTGTTTAAAAAAACGCTCACATGTTGAATATGTTATACATGATGGGTGATGCTAAAGCTATTGTGTTACATGTCACTCTTTTGCTTCCGAAACACTGACTTGCTAAAAAAAATAAATAAATCACACACTGGGGCGGTGTTATGCCATTGTTGTTTGGTTCAGTGTAAAATAAAAAACAGTGTCGGTGTAAATGAAGGGTCGTCATTGCGGCGGTATTGCCCGTCTGGCTCAAGTGAATTTTACCTCCCTAATTATTTGTTTTAAACTACTAAAGAACGTATATATATGAGAAGAATACTTTTAAGATGACATTTTTGAGATTACAAATATGGAAATGCTTAAAAAATAGCTATAATTAATATATTTTTGTTAACAATGGATCAAGTAACAACTTGTGATAAACCCACAGAGAGGTCACACCCAACTCCGCAGGAACCCTCAGCTATGGAGGATTTCTGTGTCTATCAACTCATTTTTTGGTTTGCATGCTTGGACTGCATGCTACCTCATGCATGGAGTATTTACATAGCAACTAAAGAGTCAGACATTTCCCTGAGGAGTTAGCAGAGATCAAAATAACAGCTAAAAGGAGGGTAAATACTGGGCTTAGAATAATCAGGTGATTATGTTGCTATGGACACTGCTGGATGTGTAAATAATAAAAATAAGATTTTAAAGTATTGATTTAGGATCAATTACCAAAACAATTACCACACCTGTGAAGTTAACAATATACAAGTATAAATTCTTCTAGTAATATTAAATTTTTTAAAACTATTTTGTAGTGCCTACTCCCTGAACACTGGACACGCAACACACAGTGTTGAGAGAGTTTGTCACACAACACACAGAGTTTGTCACAGCTGTCCTGTTGATCTGGGGGGCAGGGCAGTAAACAGATATCTGCTTCCTCCCTGAAACATAGTGTCACCCACAGTGTCATCCACACCCAGCGTCACCCAGTTTGATTGGTGGGGTGAATAGGTGAACCATCATGATTGACAGCTGAGCCCGGCTCGCTCGGTTGGTGTATGGGCGGGAACCCAATACTGCGGCTCCACTGCCCGATCACTACTGCACAGACTCTGGCTCCAAATAACGTCACCAAGGCAAGATGGCAGCACTTGTATCTGGGATATTTTGGCTTCACTTTTGTACAGTGGGAGGAAGTGGAAATGAGTCATCCATCTTAATTGGTTTCACAAAATACCTTCTTTTTTTTTTTAGCTTCTTTGGCGTGTAACACATGGCTGTTACGTTGAGTGGTCACTGGTACAACAAAAAGGTTTAGAACCTTAATCTGGTTTCCCAACTGTCAACACTATCAAATGGGTTCTGATGCCAGAGATGCCACAACTGGGAAGCAGCAGTTAACCATGCAACACTCATGTGGCACCTTAACTGGTTTCTGACGCACAAAGATGCACAAAGATCTTGAAAGTGGTGAAAGACAGATCTTGAAAATCTGTCTTCGCCACATGGAGCAATATAGCGTTTCAAAACATGTCACTTCCATTAAAATACGTTTTACCACGAATGTCACTGACACTGATGGATTCTCTTCCCGTATGCTCCAACAAACCAGCTCCACTGATATAAAGCCCGGCTGTCACAGCACTTAACTCCCTCTCCGTGTTGTACCTCTTGATCCCCTTCTGCCTCTCGATTGCTTGTCTCCTTCTCTTTCTCATCTCTCTTTCATCGCTATCTCTGCTAACTCTGTTTGTCGTCTCTAGTGTGCATTGATCTCTATGGTTCAGAGATTTAGAGATTTGGGGCACAGTGATCTGACTGGCGGTTACAGCCGGCAGGTGTGAAGAACAAACAATGGTCCCTTAAACAAACCCCAAAACCAATTTAGGGCTTGTGTGCTCCCTCATATAGGCAAACTCTGTGTCTGTTATGATGAATAGAACAAAACAGACAAATATGCATTGCAGGCACAGCTGGTGTGCCAGTTATTTGGGTATGTCTTCTGGTCAGTGATAAATTAGGCAACCGATGTTGATGCCATAGGTTTGCAACTAAAGTTTAATGATGATGAAGAGAGAGAAATGCAGCAAAATAACTAGTGATACGTCAAGTGTAGCAGTGACAAATAGTCAGGCATCCTGCTCATTGATCCATCTCAATCCGTCATAAGAGCTTGGACCAGCTCAGGCACAAACAGTCCTATCTAAGCCAGGAATAGTCAACTATAAGTGACGTGGATAAAGAGCCTGCAGGTTTTTATTCCAACGAGTGACTGCACCAGCTGATTTCACTGATTAGCACAAGTTTTAACGGGCATGTGATCAGTCAAAACACTTGGTGAACGCCTGGTGGCTGGCATGACCAACAGGAACAGAAAATAATACAGAAACATGCAGAAATAGCTAAAAAAAAAAGAAAGAAAAAAGAAAGAAAAAAGAAAGAAAAAAAAAGAGCGCACTCGTTGAAACAGCGACACCTAAGACGGCACCAGATGCTTTTCAGAAAAGATTGTAATAGACTGAATATAACTGGTGATTTAGATTTTTGTGACCTTGAACCGCACATCACTAGTTTGAGTGTGGTATCGAGCTACCAGCTGTATTGGCTTCAGTGATTCAAACCTTTGCAATGGCGCCCCCAAGGAGGGGCCACGTCCACCCTAATACAATTGCTGGCCCCACCACTGACCCCCCCTTTGCAAGTTGCACATGCATATGCATAACATTCTTTTGAAAATGTTGAATGTACACATAATAATCTATGCACATCAGATAATTAGTCCCAATTTACAGATGTTCAATGAACACGTCACAAGATGGCCATTGGCACTTTCTGGGCTGCTGCACAGAAAAATCCTCTCGTCCTCTCCCACACAGCGCTACCGAGGTACACGTAAATCAGGCAGGTGGGTGAAACAGATTTCTAACCTAAGACGTGACATTGAGTGGGGCTGGCAGCACTGGCTGTTGAGAGAGAAATTATCAGGATGAAACACCATCAGACGTTTCTTCCCAATTAAGTGGATTATGCTGGTGAATTAGCTACATTAAGTTAACTGGTTAGCATTAAGATTTTGTTGCAATAGAGTTGAATTGTGTGTCATTTTACTTTGAGAAACATGGTAGCTAGTGGTGTAGTCCAGGGTACACACAGGTATATGGCGTATACTTATTTTTCAGTTGGCATTGCGTATACCAATTTCTAAATCCCCTCTGATGTGCAGCAGTCGGTGGTGTGCTGCAAGCTAAACCTTTTTCCTCCTAGCGGGCAAAGGCATGAGTAGGGCGCTTCATGCCACCATGAGAATGGTGAGTCATGCCTTCGTCATCCTGGGGGGGGGAATGTGCCCACTCCGGCCCCCCGCCTAGTTGGAGAAGATCCCGATAGTGAGAGATGCTGTCTCTTCGACGACACACAGTGAGCACTTTTTAAATAGCAAGGCCTTGTAAATTATGTTAATAACATTCGACAGAAGGGGGTTTGAGGTGGAGTAACTGACTCTGAAATAGGCTACAGACAGTCCACACAGACACTCTTCTGCTCAAAAGATCCTTGGGACCACAAATTAACACTTAAAGGAGCCGTTTGGCAAAAATAATACAGTTTGCTGATAATACTTGAGCCATTTGACTTAAGTAGAATTCTAAATGCAGGACTTTTACTTGAAATAATATTGAATTACTACTTTTCTGTACTGTAAGTAAGGAGTCTCAGTCCACCACTGACACTCTGCTCATTTTAGATGCAGCTTTATTTTGCCATTTATACTATAAATTGAAACATTTGCATTTTCTAATCAAGGATTAGGATAAGGATTAAATATACAAAATGTGGAAGGCCAGACGTGTATTGTTTTGAAAATGACATAGCAAAGAGAGACAATGTTATTCAAAAAATGGTTATTTTGTTATTGTGTTGTGTGAATTCTATGGAGAGTGAAACAGGAATTATCTGTGAACAGGAATTGTTTTGAGATCTCAGATGATTTTCATTTCATTTTTTTATCTAAAACTGGTATTTTAAAGAGGCCCATGGTTGACTGGCAACCTTAAAGAACTTCTAGAGGAGAGAAACTCAACAGCAACAGTATTAGTATGGAATACCTCTTCTCATATTGATATAGTTTTACTTTTATACAACAACAGCATAATAGAATTCTTGATATTCAGTAAATACAGTTATGGCTTTTGTTTTTAGCGGACCACCCCAAGATTTTCAGTGGCCCCATCTGCTCACCACTGGGAAAAAAATTTCTTAGGGCATCACTGTGCCTCTGTGAGTCTGCCATGAACGCTTTTTTCCAAATCGGCGGTTCATATTGACATGCACTTGCCATATTCTCTCCATCCGACTTGATTTATTTGTCCATTTTGTGTTCTGAACTGTATAAGACCAAAAACAAAAATAAAGACCAAACTCTCCGCAAACATGACTCATATTTCACATGATGACCATGTTTGACATCTACAGACTTGATTTGCTTTCTTACTTTACCATTCATCACTCTAAGGTATGAAAATGTCAAACAAATGACATCACTGCTGCGTATAGATTTGTTTTCTCCCGACCAGGACCCTTAATTTGATAAAAACCATGAAATCAATACCTAAAAAAAGACACCAATAAGAAACAGTGTCAGCGTATTCAGGTGGAGAAACAGGGTTATTGACATGAGTGAAAGGGAAAGAGGGGAATATAGTAACAGCAGAAGACACTGACATTGTTAAAAAAAAAAAAAAAAGTGTGACTATGTGACATGCCACCAAGATTATTTGACACTTTTCTACATGTGTGGTTTCAAGTTTAATTCGTATTATACTGTTCAAGTTGTTGGCTAATGTGTTTATTCTTGAATTTACTGCTTTTTTAAACGCACCACTAGCATCTCTTGTCATAGTTGACTTAAGTGTTGTCTTGTGTCAATGCACATACTGTAAATGCATGAATCTCTGGAACCCACCTCCAGGAAAAGAAAAGAAAAAAAAACAAAAAACACACCTCCATCTTTATTTTTAGAGGCTGGATGCTGATAAGAGAGGGGAGACAGCAAGGGAGTGAGAAATGGCATCAAAAGTGGGGGGAAAGGAGGGAGAGCGAGGAGAGAGGAAAAGGGAGGAATGAAAGAGGGGGAGCAAGATGGTCTGGGGGGGCTGAGTCGGTTCCTCGGTGGTTCGGGAGAGTGGTAGAAAGAAATGCAGTGTGATGAGAGTCCTTCCTCTGAGTGAGCCAGAGAGAGAGAGAAGGGATGTAACCACACCAACCTCTCACTTGATGGGGGAGAGGGGATGGGGAGGAGGGGGGGTGTTGGCTCCGCTGCTACTGCTGTATAAAAAGCCAAGCCTGAGAATCCGGCACCACAAACTCACCACACATACACACACACATACACAGATCTAGTGGCTGCTCTGTATCTCTCACTCACTCACCCACTCTCTCTCTCTCTCTCTCTCTCTCTCTCTCTCTCTCTCTCTCTCTCTCTGTCTCGCTCCCTCTGTCTCTCACTCCATTCCTCTGGGCTCTGCGTCCTTGTTGCTTCTTCTCACAAGTCAGACTGTGTTTGTAAGTATGCGCTGAATGTCTCCCTGTGTATGCTTGGGTTTCCGTAAGTCTTTATGCATGTGTGAATGACTGGTTGCCTACTTTAGTGTGACTGAGCGGAGCAGAGAGGAGTATCAAGTGTATGTGGGTCTCTGTCTCACCCTCACACACTTGCCGGTCCTCTTGCAACTCTTCTCGGGATCTCTGGGTCCCTTTCCTCGGTGACAGGCTCCCCACACCAAGCAGTCACCATTTCCACCCCCGGGAGACCCACGCTGGCAGCGCAGCCCCTTCCCCGACTCAGCATCGGGAGGAAAACCCTGGTGGCGGCTGCCGTAGGGGTTATGCTGGTCCTGGTGCTGGTGGTCCTCATCCCAGTGCTCGTCAGCTCTGTGAGTACAGATGCCAGTCACTATGAGATGCTGGGCACCTGTCGTATGGTGTGCGACCCCTACCTGAATAAGGGTACTCCGGCCAGCAGCACCAGCTCCACCGGTCTTCAGGCTGAGGCAGAGGCGTTGAGCGACCACAGCAATGTGCTTCCACCCTCCACCTTACTGCAGGGCCCACAGGGGAAGCCTGGCAGGCCAGGCAAGCCGGGACCACCCGGACCACCAGGAGAACCGGGGCCGCCCGGACCTGCGGGGCCTCCTGGTGATAGAGGGGATCAGGGAAGGACTGGGATTTTGGGTCTGGGGGGGAACGGAGCTATCAGCACAGCCACCTACAGCACAGTGCCTCGGGTGGCCTTCTATGCAGGGCTTAAGAACCCCCACGAAGGCTACGAGATTCTCAAGTTTGACGACGTGGTCACCAACCTAGGCAACAACTATGATGGCATTTCTGGCAAGTTCATCTGCAGCATCCCCGGCACTTACTTCTTCATCTACCATGTGCTGATGAGAGGAGGGGACGGCACCAGCATGTGGGCAGACCTCTGTAAGAATGGCCAGGTTAGTGCTTTGAAACTTTTTCTGACTTTGGTTTCCTTAGTGTAAACATACCTCAAATCCTCTTTTGCTCCCTCTCCTCCTCTCTTTCTCGCTGCCTCCATGCTCTCTCTTAAAAATCCACGCTGTAGTAAGCCGATTTTTCACACAGCCAGTGAATAAAAAGTGACATCGCGAGGAAAGCGTGCGCATCTGCCGTGCGCCTAGCCCAGAGCGCACAGCTGTGGCACCCAGCGCGCCTGGAGATAAAGATGTGTTGACTGGTTGCAACCCGCGCCCCCTCTTTGCATGATGCGTCCTGACATTGCCACGTCCCGCGATCCAAAGGGTAGTCACGGTTTGAGCCGAACGACAAGTGCGCGCCGACCATTCTGCCTTAACGCTGTACAATTTGGAAAACGATCAGGCGTTACGTTTTGTTTTTTCTGAAATTGGGATTAATATCCGGAATTTAATGCCAGTTTGTGCTGGGGCTTTTTCATTTAGTGTTTTAGAGTAGAAAAGCGGGAGAGGTAATGAAAAAGAATCAGCTGGAGTTGGAAATGTTTGATGTGGTTGCCTGGCATTATTCTATTTTATCACAAAGTGTTAATGTTAATTTTACTGCATTTCAAATTTGATCATATCCAAGCTATTATTATTATTATAGCCAGTGTGTGCACCTAATTTCTGTCTCATCCAACTTTTAGACTGTGTGGGCTTTCGCAGCTTGTCTGCACTGTGAGTGTAAAAAGAGGAGGGGGGATATTAGACATTTACATACAATATTTGGATACCTGTCTGTACAAGCCCACTGGACTATATTGCCGCTGCATCCATCTATCTTTGCAATCGTATTAAACGCATTAGCACGTCGACGTGATCTATTCTCGGCTTCTTTGATGCACCATGTTAATGGGGTTGTAATTTTATTTAGCGCCCCGGAGGATCTTCTCAGGTTGGTAATGTGTGCTGGTGTAGTTTGCAGCCTTCCGATCAGCCGTCAGATCTCTTATCTTCAAAGTGCCTCCGAAATGCGCTTCGCCTGTAAAAAGATGAACTTACTCCAGATATTGTTTGCTTTGTTTGCTCAGGCTGCAGCTGCATCACATAGTTTGTTGCAAGTATGATGACAAATATGAAAAAGAGGAAAATAAATATTCACGTAATTATAATATTAATGTAATTAATGTTTTGTTTTTTTAAAAAGGCTTTGTGCTTCAGAAAGCAGGTTTCACATTTGATCGTGCAAAACTAATTTCAGTGAAAGGGCATGCAACATTGAAATGCATTATAAATACGCACTAAGAGTTCAATTCTTTGTTAAAATGTATTATAAAATAAAACTAATAACACCTAAACTGCATCTTATTTCTTTCCACGGTAATCTTTGTACTCAAAGTGAATTGTGCACAGTATTGTAATAAGAAATACTGCTGCAGACAGACATTTGTTCATTGTATACAATTAGGGAACTCACACTTACTTTATGTCACTTAGGTCAGAGGAAATGTATTATTTCTGCTGCATTTGGAGATTCCCCATCATCAGCTTGTTCTATAGTCAGAAACACATCCCTGCAATGAGGTGAGATAAATAATAAATATAAGTTAAAATCCACTAAATCTGATCCCCCAGTTGTCACATCATGACCCGGCTGTGACATGATTTCATTTTTTACTTCATTTTCATTTTATTATGTTGTGCCCCGAGGAATATAACACAAAATCATGTCAATTAATAAACAGAGTTAGATGAACGCAGAACGCTGTCGGGGTCAAAGTGCTGCGACCAAAATACTGGATGTGCAGCGTGGAGATAACATAACAGCTGGCATCGGCTCCGTGGCGTGGACCTGCAGTCTTACCAAGACAGCTAGAGGTTAATTCCTTTACACTCGCCAAGTTCACACCCAGCAAGAAAAAGAGAGTTACAGTAATCACC
This sequence comes from Hollardia meadi, assembly GCA_037974645.1. NCBI lineage: Eukaryota > Metazoa > Chordata > Actinopteri > Tetraodontiformes > Triacanthodidae > Hollardia > Hollardia meadi. The sequence goes on from JBBPCS010000672.1 coordinate 10,007,153, forward strand.
TTCTGTATATAATATCTCACTCAGCAGTAATGGTTATGGGTGGGTGTAAAAGCATTGATATATAATAGGGGAAAAAGAACATATGTTCCTATAAAACGCCTTCTGTTCCCGCTTCATTGTGCTCCCAAGAGGAGGGTGCGGAGGTACTTAAGTTAGATGCACACAGTGTGCATCTCCAGAGACCTGAGTAATGTTTATTAAGTGGTAGCTCCCTCTCTTTCCCTCTCCTATGCACAGCTTATACTTAAAGATGCAGTCCTCATGCTGTGGTGTTTATTAGGTTGTGTGGTTGGCTGCCGGAGAAGCCCCCAGAGCCTTAGTCTGTGTAAACGACTGTGAATGGTTATAAATGTTTGGCCAACTTATGCTACATCATTGATGAAGTGCTGAAGCTCCTACAGTCATAGTGGTGCTTTCCTCAGCTCATTAAGGCTGCAAAAGTTACATCGTGAGTTGTAATAGGGGAGGCCAGGGAATTGTGGACAATACTAGTGTTTTATCATCTTTTGGGTTTTGTGAAGCAGCGGGGCGTCCAGGCCCTGCAGTGCTGCTTCACTCCAGCATGCGCTCCTTCCACTCCAGGGGTTCTTACAAGCTGTGTGTAACATCAACATCCATGGGTTACTTTATTCCTTCCACTTCCCATATTCACTTGGCAGACAGCAACACAAGCATCCCAACACTGTCCCCAGAACTTGGACACTTTTAAAGCTAGACCAAAAAGTAAGCTTCCTGGTAAACAAGCAAATAAGAAGTCTATTTTCAGCACAGCACACTTTATACACTTTCCAAGTTCCTCCTCACACACTCTTTTGGTTTCTTCACCGCCTGTTCTTTTACTCTTATGCCAAATATTCCGAGCAAGCCTAACCTCTCTCCAATAAATCTGTGCTTTGCTGTAACCTGTTTTGGGCACATCCTGAGAGACACAGCACTGACAACGAAGGCAAATCCACTGGATGCAGTGAGAGAACGAAAAGATGAGAGAAAAGACAGTTATTATGCCATTGTGCCATCAGCTTGAACCAGATCCAGGATGTGTTTGCGCTTCTCCTCTCCATTCCCTTCTTAATATTGTTATTAATCCGCAAAACCGTTTCAGAGTTAATTAAAAGCAATGACTTCAGCGTCAGTCTCTCAAGAGGGCCATGGTGAATAATCACTCTGTCTCCTCCTTTAATAAGCTTCAACGTCCTTCGTGCACATGGCTCTTCCCCAGCAATTACCACTGCAGTCTCCGCCTCACATCCACACATGCTCACACACGCACATACAGTACGCAACCCCAACCCATCGTAATAACCCACTGTCTCAACCCACCCCAACTGTGCACTGCCCTCCATCTCTCCTCTATGTCAGGTCTACAGGAGATCACTTGTAAAAGAGCAGAAAGTTTTCCTCTGAAAGGGAAAAGTTTAAAAAAAAAAAAATTAAAAAAAAGAGCAGAAAATCCACATTGTGCCATCAAAATCGATTTGCTAACACACAATGCCATCAATATTCTTCATTGCTCTGAAGTGATGCATTGCACTATAGCAGAATAAGTTTGAGGGCACCATCCTATTCTTAGATTTTGGTTTGACGCTCACCTCAAACAAAATAGACTTCTTTTTTTTGTTGTTGTTTGGGCTCAGGGTCAGTCACGTCTCATTCCCCCGTCAAACCATTTGCCACCATAGGCAACCTGCACGGGGGGGTCTTCATCCCCGATGCACATGCACACAAGACTGTTGATCCTGTTGCTCTGTATCCAGGTGAAACCCACACATCGTGTTTAGCATGTGGCGTCAATCCCAACATTAAACACAGGAGCTGAGCCATCTGGATGAGGGTCTGCTCTGTTTGATTGGGTTGATGACATACGCTCTATGAAAATTTGTAAACAAGAAAAAGGAGATTCCATCCATCAGCTCATCTCTCTGCGTGGACTGTGGCCTTTATTGATTTTTCACAAGGTAAATGCAGAAGATTTTATTTTTATAGCATATTTCAGTCAAACAATAAAATAAAAAAATGTGACCTTTGCAAGCACTAAACCCAGACGTTATCTACATACAGATATAGCAATACTTTGACTTGATTGATTTTAACATTCTGGTACCGTTCACACCTATTCTTCATCGTGGTCTGACTTCAGCACTGAGAGGCCTCTGTGTGTGTGCCTGGTGTAACAGAGAGACTCTGTCTGGAATAGACAGACTGGGTTTGAGAGAGCCACCCTCAGTCCCTCAGCCTCTTTGTCTGCAGTATTGATCTCCTTATGTGTATGTGTGCATACGTGTGCGTGCATGAACGTGTGTCTCTTTCCTTTCATTTATTTTTTTCTGACAGATCCATTTCTTTCTGTGTGATATACGTTGTGGCATTTCTTCTATAATCAGCCAGAGTGGTAGTGGAGGTGGACCTTTGGCCTTGATCTGCTGTGTAATTGGACATTGGATTTGGCACTCTGCCGAGTGGAACATTAGAGCTGGCCTAATTAGGTGCGAGGGCTATCAAATGAAGATTGGCCCATGTTGTTAGGAAATACCACACAGATTGGAAATGTCAAGATGACATCTGCAAAGCACAGCGAAGAAAATCTATCATTTATTGGTGAAGTTACAAAACTTGCTCGAAAGCTGCCCACCACTTGTCTGTGATAATTCAATTGCTTCAAAACGCTTTACACACCGATCTTCAAATAGAGAGACCAGGAAGTGCACACACCCCCTGCGCTGGCGTCTCAGAATAAGTAGCTCATGAAATACCGCTATAATGTCTTGGGTATTGTGAGAGCAAAAACATACAGTCTAAAATAGGCTATGGATTGTCTCCTGTGGCTGGCTGACTCAAGGATGCTATGGTGTTGACTCACAAGGCTTCTTCATTATAATGAGGGCCACATGGGAGATAGACAAGTGCCCCTGGCCCTCTTATGCAAACATCTCTTTCTCCATCTCTCCCCACGCCCCTGACATTCAGCCATCCCCCGAATTCAGTTTTCAGTGATACCCACAATTATCTTGTGCCTCTTCACGGGAAAGCAGCGAGTCAATGGCTTCAAGTGCCTCACGGTCTGCTTCAAAACTCAATGCATTTAACACCTGCTGCCCCCTACCCCAAAGTAAATATGGGTAAGACATCAATAATTGCCCCAGCGAAAGAGGATCTATCGTATGCTAAATGCATGTCATAGCCAGGCTGGCTGTCTCTCATCCAACACTTATACAGAAACTCACATTCCCTTCTTTTAGCAGGAGTCTTTTTTTTATTTAAGAGCAAAAGAAAAATTGCAGTGCCACAGGGTTACTAGGAAGCACACTGGAAAAAAAAAAAAAAAAAGGCTTAGTGTGTGAACAAAGGTTGAAAATTTTGCTGGAAAAAGTCTCCTCTCAGATAATGCTGCGAGCAGTGATTGTGGTGTTGGTGCTGGAGGCAGACAGTGCCGCGTATCTCGCTAATTAACTGAGCGTGATGAGTCAGACACAAGAAAGAAAGGGGTAGCTGGATTGCAGGTCAAAGTTGCTGCCTCTTTTTCTCCACCACTGTTTTCCTCTGACAAGCCTCTTTCAGTGGCTATTTCAGGAGAAGCTGTCTTGATTTCATCCTCTTTGTGGCCACTACTGAATTGCAATGGTGCCATTCTGGCCTCTTGGCGGTCTCCACAGTGTTTGGATGAAGTATCAGTGGTACAGTACAGTACAGGATGCCGGACACCTATAGCATTAATGTAAACCATTTTGAAAAACAGAGCTGGGTTTGTGCAGTAAAGTCATTGTGTCTCAGAGAACAGCTGGTGAAATTAATTCAGTTTTTCAATTTTTCTTCTCACTTCTAACAGATGGCAAATCTCCTGTTACGATTTGATTCCTTATCATGTTTTCATTTAGGTTCCTCTGACAAACAAACCTGCAACACATGGGAGACTTTCTGACACCAAAATTGTCTTGCAACCCGTCGCAGTTTCCCGTTCTCATTATTACAGTAAAATTGCATCCTGTGTGTATGTGTGCGCGCAAAAAAAAAAAATGCACATTGATGTGCAGAGCGTGTGTGCCTCTCCTTCAGCCTGTGTGTGTTTGTATGTGTGGTGCAGTGAAATGTTGGACCGGGCTCAATAGCGGTGGCAAGATATCTAAGCTGCTATTAAGCATGCAGTTCACGGCTGGAATGTTCAAACACAATTAGATGGCAGTTCACTTTGATTTAAAGAGGACCGATAGACTCGTTGATCCAAAATGGAGGCTCGACATCAAGTCAACAAATCCCTGTCAGAGAAGCCACGAGACGTCCTTGTCACAGTGACAAAGCCTCTTGTAAGATCACTGTCCCAGTGGGACGTTACAGGCGCCTGCTGCACTAGACACAACAGATAAAACTTCATAAACAGCACTCTAATTATAGGCTTATCATATAAGCAATCAAGCCAATCACATAATACTAGACACTACAGCTTCCGAATGAAAATAACGTAAAATGCCTTTTCAAGTTGTAAAGGAAATACCACGTTATTGAGGAGCAGTGATGAAGCAGTATTTTAAAACGTGCCATGAATCCATCTCTCATGCCTCATTATTTATGACTGTGGTGTTCTTTAACAGTCATAGAGTGCAAAGCCAAAAGAATCCGCACTTAACTTTTCTAGGCACGCATTAAGCACAAGTGCAGCCTTGAATTTTTCCGTGTCTCCACTGAGAATATTATTCAATCAAAGCCATCACGTTGACGATGTGACGGATGCAAACACGCACGAGCAGCCACAAGGAAGACAACATCGCATGACACCTCATTTACCATCGCTGGCAGCCTGCGCTTACAGCCTCATGCTTTGTTTGTCTTGTCAAAGTTCCTCTACATATTCTGTGTCAAGGTCATGCACTGCCAGTCGACTGTTTGTCCCGCTCATCTCCTCGCTATACATCTGGTGTACCCTAGATGTGAACCTCTGGCTCGTATCCCTAACAAGTTCCTTGTGTGCACTGGATACAAGAAAAGAAAAAATAGCTCCTATAGGAGCTCCCTGATCATTATTTCAAAAACAGCGAGAGGTTTTATTCATGCGTGCTTATCATTGAAAGCAAACGAAGGAGGCCTCGACTGCAGCAGTTAGTCTCCGAGGGGGATAAAAACCATTAGAACAGAGAAGCAAAACAAAAATATAATTGTGGAAGAGCAAGAAGGATTCCGGGGGAACTTTGCTTTCACCAGGGCTTTCCTTATTCTGTGCCTCCTAAAGAAAAATGTTATATTTGTTTTGTCTGCCCCCTCCTCCAAAACAACATCAATCGTGCACTTGAAGACATTCCAAATTTAGCTCCTTAAAGAGCAAATGAAGGGAATAATTTAAGATATATTACACATCTGTGACATTGCCCGAGGTTCCTAGGTTCTATGTGAACACGTGGAAGGCAAATATTTTGATACTGAAGTTTCATTAAAATCCCAACTGACAAATCCTCCCGAGCCATCATCACCCACTCCCACACCAACCCAAAGCGGTAACCCTCTAATAGGATGGTGTTGACTTTGCACGCTCAGGGAACATCATATCAATATTAATATGCACTGGACGCCGGCATCTGAGAATCTCAACAGGAGGCTTTGTTTGCACATCGATATGAGTTGTGCTAGATTTAATCAGGAGGATAAACAATAATAAAAAAAAGAAGAATATTCCATATATTACTCGTGCATCTTAAAACCTCTCCTCAGAATCTCATTATCCAGATTAGCCTTTGTAGCACTCTCACATTTCACACCAACATGACTTTCATTGTCCGTGAAATGTTGTTAAAAAGACACCCTTCAATCCTTCACCTAGTAAACCGAACAGAGGTGATTTGGAAGATATAGTAAAGTTTTCTCTTGCTCTCCATGCAGATATTACTCAAGGTGTTGTGCCCATGCTTGATGTTCTTTAATTCATCTGGCCATCAAAAATGTTGTTCTTATTTTTTTCACCTTCCACTGCACAAGTGAAGTTATTATTATTATTATTTTTTTTAAATCACTGACAATAATGCTGTTAAGAAGGTTGAAGATGTGTCAACTTGTTCCTGTCGACTCTATAATTAAATCTCATGAGCTGAAGGCAATGCAAAGAGCAGTTCTCTCTTTGAAAATGATTCAGGGTATTGAATGTCAAATGGATTGAAAGAGGACTTCACAGGAAATCCAGCAGAATATCAGCCCCGTGGCCTACAAGCACAAAAAGCACACTTTAGCTGCAAGTACAACATTCCACATTTGAGGGATGTTTTATGGTCCTCACTGACTTCCCGCATTTAATGTTGGATCATAGAAAGTCAGTGTAAATAAAGATCATAAATAAGACGAATAGTTGTTCTTCTCACCAAGCGACGCAGAGAAACACTGGGGGATATTAGCAGAAATGTTGTCTCATCTAAAGTTAAGAGTTTTGAGGAGATCTGTAATGCAATAATAGCAATTTAGTTTATCATGCAGCTTGGCTTGGCCGGGTTCAAAATATGGTGTCACAGATATCGCACCTTACCACTTAAATGCTTTTTAAAGCAGTGGTGCAGGAAACACTTGCTCTATAATGTAAGTCTGTACGTTTGTCATTGTGTTTCTCAGGAGGAAAGCGCTTCAGACTCTTACATGATTCTTGTAAGGAAAGTTCTTGCTTCTATCACGAGCTTTTAGCAAATTTTACAATGGTAAAAAAAAATATCCAGGTCAAACGCTTTGCATTTGCTGTTTTAATAAGTATTTGCACGCCTCTGCACATCCTCTGCACACTTTTGTTTCCAACAGCAAGTTGTTAAAAATCACCAGAAAATGAGCTGGGGGTTTAGAGTTATCAGCAATAACTATCGTGGCATGAGAGGCAAGAGGAAGAATATCCTTAATAAAACTCAGCTTCACAGAATCCATAGAAAAAATACACAGTGACTGAATGAGGAGTCGAGTTTGGGAAGTATAGTGTAGAGACGCTAAAAATAAAAACACTGGATTCTTTAAATAATTTTTAAAATCTTAAATTACGTACAATATGTACTATATGATGTTTCTATTTTTTCTAAATGTCAAGAGGACCTGTTCCAGGCTCCCTGTTAGGTCTGGCAACAGTTACGCTTTCTATGCAGGAGATCTTCGTCAGTAGCTGGTCTCTCCTCGCATTTGTCAATATGCCCATTGTGTCCTCTCCTTAAATAGGCCAGCTAATTATTGGGCATCCTCTGTGCAGCCTGTTGGGCCAGCTTGTCTACACCCGCTCGAAAAGCCCCGATTTAAAGCTGTGTGGACAAACACCGAGCCAAAGCAGGGACAAGGGTGGACTTCAGAGACCCGATAATGAGCCACAAGAAAACACTTCAGACGCACGTAAAATATTGATTATGATTCAACCTCACTGACCAGACTAAGTGACTAATTGGCTTATTTAACCACTGGCTATACTTTAAAGGGTGTACAGTACATTGCTTTTTCATCTCAAGAGAAAATAATGATTTTTTTTTTTTTGTTCGATTTAAGTTACAACTGACACAGCTTGCCTTGTTAGCAACTAATAGCACCGCGGTACTGCGCATACTGTAGCTTTTGGAAAGTTTTGCATTTTTTTACTGTGTAGCTCAGTACCCAAACCAGCACACAGTCTTAGACTAAACTCTCTGTTTTAATTTAGCATCCACATTGAGTCAATTAAAATACTTTTTATAGTCAATTACAGCTAGCAGATATTTAATTCTAAACCCTTTACAGTCCTTTACTATGTGCAGTTTATGACCCATCGACCCACAGTCCTGCTGCTCTGTTACGCTTGTACTGCAGCCAGAGATTCACTTCTTGCTTGTTTTTGCCTTCACTTAAAGGCAATTGATAAACATGCCAAGTTGGACTGAGAGCAAAAAAAAAAAAAAAAAGAACACTGGCCATAAAGCCTCCTTGGTCTTGGGTTAAGTGTCTGTGTGTTTAGGGTCATCATCCTGCGGCATGGTCTGAAGTTTGCAATAATTAATGTGATGTAATGTTAACCTGACGTGACTGTGAACACAATTTTATCACTTTAAGCTTAGAGTCATTATTTAAAGGGTAGCTGCACCAATTTCACACAACAAAGTCCATTTCTAAAGTGAAAAAGGTTATATAAAGCCTTTTGTGTCTCCAGAGGCAGCTCCGCAAAAGTGAGCTTCCCAGACCTCTGTAGCCTGCTCCTCGCCATTTTCTATATTTGAAACCTGTGCTGGAATTCAAAACAACGGAAAATAGAATACTGTCCAAATACTTAACAGACTGCACAGAATAAGGTTTACATTTATGACTGTTGTGGGGGATTATATTTAATTAAGCCTGTTGGCTCAGCAGACAAAGGCACACGCTGTATGCTGACAACATCCAGATGACCTTCATTGTTTGTCACTGCTGATTTCTCCCAACTTTCTAATCATTTTGCTCAGACTGTATTTGTATTGTATTTGGCAAAGAAAGGCTTACTGTAAAAATGGTTACATGTCTTATAAATTCCAACTTCAGGTACAGCATTTTGTGGAACTCATCCGTACTAATAATATGTAAAACACAGCTATTGTTTCAGCGTCATTTTCCTCCCCAGAGAGAGAGAGAGAGAGAGAGAGAGAGAGAGAGAGAGAGAGAGAGAGAGAGAGAGAGAGAGAGCATGTGTGCGGTGGAGGCCTTCATTAGCCAGGACAGGTTATTTAGAATTGGTTCCAAATGTCCTATAGCCAGACTGGCAGAATACACACATGCACACACACACACAGTCATGTAAAAAATCATTCAATCAATCATCAAGTTTGTAGCATATAAAAGATGCATTTTTACATCATACAAACTATTTTAAATGATTTTTGTCACTCCTCGCTATGAGTTATCAAATATTATATCAGTTGGTGTAGTCAGTGTTTTCTTTTTCTTTTCTTTTTTTATTGTATTTCCACCACAATGAGAAGCCATGTTGTTTCTCTTTCTGTGGGTCAGGGGTGCCCAAATTTTCTCCCTAGGACGGCAAAATCTTAAACTTAATGGTGGACCAGGGGCCAAAAGCCACCACCTATTGAATTACTATTATTAAGTACTGTTAAGATGCAACATGGTACCAGGATCCCCAAGTTCCCTTAATTGACTGACTTCCTGTGCAAAGTGATACTCTGCCTGTCGGGGTTAGATTATTAAAAAAAATAGCATTTTTACTCCACAAAAAAATAAAACTGCAATTTATATTATTATTTTTTTTTTCCCCCACTGGAAACATCTGGTGGGCCAAATTGAAACATACAGTATGGGGGGCCAACTTTGGCCCAGGGGCCCCACTTTGTACAGCCCTACTGCGGACCCTTTGTTCTAAGGTTGAGTGTCAGGTCTTCTGTGAAAGACCAATGGTGTGGTTGAAACCATAAATCTGTTTGACAGAAAGACATGAGGTGACTGACCCTCATCTGATTGCTGCTGTATAGTGCTGAGTTTTTATTTTGATATTCTCCTTCTGTGCACTCAGGCCTGGTTATTCTCTTGCGGTGCAGCAGCTGTGATTTTTCAAACTAATGACACATTTTTAGGCTCTCTTTGGTTGCCCCTTCATTCACTCCAAACAGTAAGAAGTTTTTATGTGGTTTTATTGATTTTGGTCTCATTTCAGAAGGAGAATATCTCAAAACCATATCAGTATATTTCAAAATGGTGATCTTTAGGTCATCGAAGAATTAAAATATCAAATGTAGAGGATTATGCAGCCTTGGTGGAGATATGAGTGTTGCCACATTATAATTACTTAGTAGTGAATACAGTATCTGTCTACCTGTGTAAGTAGTATGAGAGAATGACAACTTATTCAATATGAATTAAGATGATGCCCTAATATGTTCTGTAGCTAACAAGTCTGCCGGTTCTCCTACATGTTTGTCTGTCCCTGTTATTCCAGGTTCGTGCCAGCGCCATTGCCCAAGACGCTGACCAGAACTATGACTACGCCTCCAACAGCGTCATCCTCCATCTGGACGCAGGGGACGAGGTTTACATCAAACTGGACGGAGGCAAAGCCCATGGAGGCAACAACAACAAGTACAGCACCTTCTCTGGCTTCATCCTCTACGCAGACTGAGAACAGACAGACACAGAGAGAGAGTCAGACAGGAAGAGAAACAGTTGTGGGGTGGGGTCTGTGTGTTTAAAGCCGGAATGCTTTCTAGTTTTCCTAACTCTCCTTCATCACGGACACCTCTGCTTCGTATCCATCAGCCAAGACATCCAGGCTCTGTAGCCGAGCCTGGATGCAAAGCTCCTGAGGACACACTGAGAGGGGCCAGACGGGAGGCATGGGAGGAGTGGGATGTCGGGTGAAGGTGGGCTGGTTTTTCTGCACTCCTCGCCACACAAGAAGCTTCTCGCTTTCAGTGTCTCTCCTCTTCAGTCCTGCTCCATTGCACAGAAATATCAACAACAATGAAAACCCTGCAAAAGTGGATGGTTTCACCTCAGTGGCAACAGTCAGCTGTACTCTCAGTGGATTCAATTGACTGAAACTCGTAGTGTTGTTCCGTGCAATTTAGATTGTGTTTTTATTTTGTAGACATGCATAGTATTCGACACAAATGAGATTTTAAAAAGAATATATCTGTCCCTTGTGAAAATACTCTGTTTGACTGAGAGAGCGGGTTTGTGAGATGTTATATGTGATGCGGCTCAGAGATCTAACAGCTGTCAGTTTTTCATGGCAGTGGGTGTTTTTCTTCATTGCAGGGTACAGCAAGATAAATATATATTGTTCATGTGGAGAAAACAATACATTCTGTACCTTCCAATGCATCTGAAAAAGGAAACATCTCATTTAGAAAATATCCTTTCCACAAACCACCTCACACTGTTACGCACACACACACGCACACAATGTCCTGCTGCTGTTTGGATCAAAAGTAGGGTTCAAATCGTCTCTTCGATGTCCTAGTTTTATGTAGACGCTCTAGTTGGCCATTTGATGAAGCAAAATCTTTCAGATTCAGAAGTTACCTAGTTGAGGAGCGTTCGCATTCTTTCTTCTTCCTTGCTGTGCTGACCTCCGAGCCCTCTTGCGCAGTAAAAAAAGAAAGAAAAGAGAAGTGGCTTCTGAAGCGGAGGGCGAGGGAGATAAAGTCGCAGAGATGGAGAGAGAAAGAGTGAGAAGTGAGTTAGATGGTGGGGAGGCTTCAGGCACAGTAACAGTGAGTAGGCAATTTCTCTGTTTCAGTGTCTCTGGGCTTCACTGGATGTCATCCATTCATTAGCTGCACATTCACTGACACACAGGCATTACAGTAATATTTACTCAACATGGCGGCCTGACAGCTTGCTTAAGAATGAAACTGATTGGGTGAGTGACATGGCCTATTATGACTGCACGTTTGGGAGTGTGTGCGCGCGTGTGTGTGTTTGTACGTGCGAGTGTGTATGTGTCTGTGCGTACCAGTGAGTGTCTGCATTTTAGCATGTGCCGTGCCATATCGTTCTTTTTCAGAGTTATTCTGTGCTACAGCCAATGACAGATATTTTACTCCACAGCCAATGAGATTGTGCTCTGTAGGGTGGGGAACCTCTATGTGATGAGAAGAACAAACAGCTTGTAAATGAAATCTATGACATGTTTGTCTATCTTATCTTTTGAAATTGTTGAATACATTTAAATAATAAATGGGATTTTTTTGAGTGAAATGTCTCGCGAGAATTCTTGCATCCCAAATACGCTAATTAGGGAGAATGATCTGTAAAGGATCTCATTTGCTCTGTGAAACTACAATGCAAACAACATGACTGGAAATGTGTGGTTTTTTTTGTTCTATTTAAACTAAGAATTTTCAACAATGGCCTGACAGTGCAAACATTAAAAAAAAGATCCTGTTAGCAAGTCCCTCAGCTCTCTTTTCTCTCCAAAAAGTAAAGTATATTTAGGGTGATGGTTGTCGAGGGAACAATGTCTGTGTTTATGCTCCCTCGGTCCCATCCTAAAGTGATCCTGTGAGCTTCCCTCCATCTGTAAAGGTGCGCTCAGAGATAAAGACCCTCCAAGTTTAGCAGCATCCACCAGTGGAATAAAATGATGTTCTTGAATGCTGATGAGTCCCTAAGGAAATGCAGGCTATTCCTCAATCGGCAATCACAGCATCTTTTCACAGATTCTCATCAACAGAGGCATGATATACCCAGCGAGGAAGTGTGGATGGAGGAGAAAAGGCAGGGGGAAGAAAGTTTGAGCGAGATAAAACAGGAGTGGTATATGGTTTGACAAAGACAGATGGAGACATGAAAGAGAGAGTAGGCCACAGAAAGAAGGAATGGGGAAGGGATAGATAGGGAGAGAGCGGGTAAAGAGAAATATAAGGAAGATAGACAGGAGGAGAGGGGGGGCTGGTACCGATTTAAGGTGGGGAGGGAGGGGGGCTGGATTGTTTTCAGGGTAGAGTGATTCCCTGTCGGGGCTGTGCGAGGTGTCAGGAGAGATTAGTTGGCGTGATGCTGGAGGAGAAGGCTTGAGATAGCTTGGATTGGACACGTGTCAAGGAGCGGATATTCCTCAGACCTGGCAGGAATGGGATGTGACACTGGCTGCTATGTTGGTCTGCAGCGCTTTGCTTTTAAGGGAGTCAGTCACCCCTTTCTGTGTATTATTGTACCCATTTCCCTCTTAAAAAGAAGGTACTGCACGCTGACGGGAATCAGTGACGTTTGAGCCTTAATGGTACAAACAGTAGTTTTTGAAGGCATTATTCCTAAAAACAGGACCATTATTGAAAAGAAGCAGCGCCCAGCTACGTTTTAGTGTTTATCACCAGGTCAGGTTTTGTTTGAAATTTTCTGTTCAAACTGACAAAGTGGGAAGTGGCTGCTCTTTAGCACAAAAGGATTTGAAGGGGCAAAGGGAAAATTGATTTCCAGTTCCATCTTTTCACAAAAAGCATCCATTTCACAAAAGGGAGCACCATGGCTCATGGAAAAAGTGGGTCTTGCACTGCTCGCTTGGCTCCTAGAATAAATAATAAAGCAATTTGGGTCAAATCTTTGAAATCAGTGGGCTATGGAGTGATAGACAGAATTTACATATTCCAATTAGAAATACACCAATATAAACAATATTGGATTCTACCCTGTGTGCGTACATGTAAGAATGTGCTATGAACTTAGCAGCAGCCCAAAATAACCACAACCACAACAGATTGAAGTGCTTACGCAACTTTTACATGCAGTACGAGACCCCTTACTACCACTGTACGACAAAACAAACTCACGATAGATGCAATGAGGGGAAAATAAACAACACGACTTGGAAAGAAATATACGTCACCAGAGCTGATATTGATCCGGATGACGCACCAGACAGTCAGCGGTCTGTGGACATTGAAATGTGGCCAGAAACAACTTTCCTGACAGAAGTTGTGGGACTTTAAAAAAAAAAAAAAGCCACAGAAGAGTTCAAAGGCATTCAAGACAGAGGCTGGGGTATTCCAAAAAGATTATTTCATTCCTAGCATACCCAAAATTCCTAGAAGGACATAATTGTCTCACTAAGTTGAGGTGATCCATTTGCTTCTCGTCACGTCAGCAGTCAATCAAATCTCATGCCTAAATTCTTTCTAAATCTGTTTGGTCGATTGCACAACAGCTCCTTAACATTATGGCAATGTAGTCCTTATGAATGCACCTGGCGCATGTTGAGTGCTTGCTTATTTGACACTCGAGAACGGTGCAACTGTAATGACTCCTGTGTTATTTACATCACCTGCATATCGTCATAAGAGAAGTGTCTCGTGCTGCTAATGGGGTGCTGTTCTGTAAGCCCCTCCCCGTGCAGACAAAAAAATAACCTGTAGTGCACTATATTTTCTGTGCAGTCAAAAATTCCAACATTGGAACGTAAAAAGTAGTGTCCGGAGCATTTTCAGTACAATCCCACAATGCAATGTGGGAAAATGACCATCGTGCAAGTCATGCAACATAATGACACTATACTATTCTATAGAGGGAAGTGATTTTGGACACAGCCATAGAGCAGCAGCCAGTGCAGATTATATTTTAATACACTGCATGTCTGCTCATGTTTTGTATTAATGGCTGTTGGAAGTTTTAAGAAACTTTCACTCAAAGGGACGGTGAAGTTGAGTGAAGTTAAATGAGGTTAGGGGCCATTTGAGGAAAAAAAGAAAAAGAAAAAAAAAAGGCTTCCAAATCCTCTAAATCCTGGTCTCTCGTTTGTTGCGCTAATTAAAAAATGAAGGTGTTGATTAATGTGACTTTGATGGTCATATTTAACTTTATTGAACAACTTTAACGGCGGGGCTTCACAGCAGCACCCTGTGGGTTGGCAGTTGGCAGCCAGTTCAAGTTTAACAAAAGGTTTCCATCCACAGTGATGATGTTTGGAATTCTGACTTGCATGCACTCAATCACCACCATTGTCTCTCTATGTTCAAGGCTGACCTTTTGTCACTTTCTTTTTCACCTATTTGCTTTTCTCCTCACTGTGCACTGGCTTTAACCTGGTATGACACACACGAGCAAAGCAGACAGCTGTTAGTAGTAGTAGGCCTCCTCCTGCCGCCCCAGAGCCTCGACTATACGCACACAGAGCATAAACGTACAAACCTCTGCATGATAGCGCAGTCACACATTAACACTGTCACCATTGCTCTGTGTGCTCTTCCCACCGCACATGATTCCCTTTGTCAGTTTGCGTTGCAGCCGAGGAGGAAGCCTTTCCCAGTTGTCCCTGGATGTTCTGAAGCTGCCAGGCCAGGTGTACTCTGCAGTCACTCCCTTTGCCGCGGGAGCTGGCCGAGTTGAGCTGAATCGCCCAGGCTCATAGCGGCAGGCCCAACCTCGGACTCTGTGACACTGTGACCCCACCTCGCCGCTCCGCTGCCTTATATATATATATATATATATATATATATAGACACTTGTTTAACAACATATTCCTGGGCGCAGCAGAACAGAAGTTGACTCAGAACTTCAGACACCTGACCCTCATTCCTGCTGCCTTTCCCTCTACTCCTCTTGTATTTTTGTTCTTTGTAAATGTCTGATCACAGCCTGTTTTGGCTCTCACATGCTGCAGGCAGAAACAGACAGGATGCAATGCGGTCATGTTTCTCACTTTCGCCGTCTCCTCCTCCCTCACAGTGAAAACACCACGGTATCGTCACATGTTGTAGTGCCGCTTCTCCAGAGAACTCACTGTAAAGAGAGATAAAAAAAAAGCACAAACAAACATCCAACATGCCTTTTTTTCCCCCTCCCCTTCAGCAGGCTGAGTGCATTAGTGACCTTTTAAAGTGATGTCTCCCTAGTGCTTTGCACACGCCCCAAAGAAGAACAAACTACTAATAGGGCTAAAAAGCTGACACACTTTAAACAAAGATCAAAACATTTCTTAGCAATGAGGCAGTGCTTGCTATTCAATTATGTAGCCAAGACAAACAAACATCTTTGTAAGAAAAGAGCAGCCAAATGTGTTACTGTTTGCGTAGAATGAGGACCACAAATATCTAAAAACACTGTTTTACTTTTTAGATACAGTGTTGCAGCTACTCATTGTTCTATAATTGTACATAAAACACTGTATATCTATTCCATCATATACAACAACATCCATCCATCCGTTTCATATTTAAATTCTCATACAAATGGGATAAAAGGCTAGGATTCCGAAGGAACGGCAGCTATGCAGAAGGAAAGAGACGAGGACGCTGAATATAACTGTATAAAAACAGATTCGATTTACTGTTCGGTTCAAGGAAAATACAGGATTGCAGAGTACATCTGAAAACCTGCAACTTGCAGAAATGGAAATATTTGTTTTCTTCATCTACCAAATGACCTTATTGGTTAGAATCGTGGGAGGCAGTAAGCTCACACCATATGACTTTAATTGCAGCAAATCTGTACGTGTGTGCGTGTTTGCGCTCGCGTGCATGTCCGTGTGTGCCGAGTGCAGTGGTGTTTGCGTGAGCGGACATCAGACGGAGCTACAAAGCCTACGGCAGGGAACTGTGGCGAGGTGGATAAGGTCAAAATTGCATGAGGGCAAATGTCAAATATTAGATATTATCGTCCACATTACTCCCACTTTACCAAGTCAAGCCATTCCATGGTGCGTTTTAGTCATTAGCATGCAGATAAAACAGATATTGACAAGAGAAGTAGACACTTAACTGGAAAATTAAGATGATAATACATGAGACCTCTACAAGATGAGGGAGACAGTGCTACCAGGAAACAAGTAATCACATCAAACTTCTAATAAATTATAAAACCCTCCAGATTCTTGCATAACTTTGAGCAGTCAGCTTGTTCTGAGTAATAACTCCCCAAATTTAGCTCAGTTTGCTCTCTCCTGCTGCTCCTCGCAGTCTGATGGATGTGTGGCATGCTAGTCATGCCGCCTTGTGTCACCTGTGCTGCGCTCACTCCGGGCAGGGAGACAGGGAGAGAGCCATGGGAGGTCGGGAGGAGGCCAGAGAGGGGGAGAAATAGACATTTGTGATTAACACATACAGACACGTGTGTCAGTGGGGAGCATTGGCTGGGAGGCGCGCCGGGAGACGCTCACACACAACCTGCTCCTGACAGCAGAAGTTTTGCCTGAATACAGACAGATAAAAGGAGGTGAAAATCTAAGGAGGCCATGATGAGTCCACCAGCACATTCCAATTGAAACGTGCAATACACGAGTAGAAATGAACCGATTGTTGAACAATCCATTTCATGCTGAAGTGAAAGGAATGCAGCCGTCTGCACATCTCACAGCCCATGTGCTATAACAATGCCTTGTTTTCAAGTGTTATTTAGAAACTTGAAAGGACTTCTGGAGACATTTCAACTTCAGACGGTTTGGGGGTGTGAAACGACAATTACATTATTCTTTTCTAATACCATATGTTGACATTACACAGCGCTCTCCTTCTCCCTCTGCCTAACCTTAACCTTTAAGGGTATTTCTGGTATATTACAACCTGGATTTTATTTTTGGAGTTTTGTTTATGAGCCCAATCAATAATAGTACTCAATAAGTTGCTGCGACCTGGAAAAGCGATGACAAGTAGTGTGCAATTGAAACAAGCGGTCACACGATCATAGCCGTTTAAAAAAAAACCTCGAGATAAGCGTATTTCAAATTTAAAGAATAAGGTGAATGTTCAAAATGTCAGTTTTAAAGGTCCTTCCCAATTTACATACCGACCTTCAGGTTCTTCCTACCTCTTAACTTTTTACTGACATTTTGTCCACTTTCGGTTTTAGTTCCAAAGTGGTAGATAATCTTGCCAAAAGTGTTGGCCTGTCTACAACCTGTCTGATCGCCAGATAGCTCACGATTCTTGCCCTGTCAAACTATGTGGTCATGGTGTTCCAGATCTCATAACAAAGAGAAATTATGTTGAAAAAATATCCTAGAAACATCACAATTAGCGAGCATAACCCAAACCCTTGTCCTAAATCTTATTCTGAGTTCACAGGGTCTAAAACTGAAATTGGTTTTAGAATACCAGAAATACAAGGGCACACCTTTATAAGTGGGCAAAAGACTGAAATGTCTGCCATCTGGGGATAATCTGACTCGATGACTGTTGCTGTTCCATAGGGCTGATTCACAGACAGTTCCAGAGGCAACAACAAATGTTCAACCTCTCCTTAATTGAATACATTAACCTGGTGATCAGCTGGGAATAAGACAAGGTTTCAAATAAACAGAAGAGGTAATGAGCCCCTGCAAGGTGAAAAAGATCGCTGGGGAGGACAGAAGGGTAAAGGACACCTGAGAGTGAGAGAGAGAGAGAAAGAAAACAAAAACTAAACCAACACAAATACTCCTCACCTGCGTCTTGCTTCCAACTTCCAGTGCTGCTCCTTATGTAAACTTAAATTGTTAAGAGGACGCTTTGAGGAGTCTTTGTCTCTGAGGAGTTGCACAAGAAATAAACACACACACACACTTGAGGGAATGGTTCCACACAGAGATTTAGTGAGCCATCTGCCAAATTAGGCCATGAGCCATGATTCCACAACTTCACTGTTCTATTAAATTTTCAATTATAGGACTAGAGGCTTAAGCACAAGGTCTGTGCATTTGAACACACACACACACACACACACACATTAATAAAATAGATATTTCATCACGCATGCATATGAGATAAGATGAACCATGCAAACACGACTGAGTTATTCATAATGTTTCCATAATGGATGACTTACATGGTTCCACTTCTTGTTTGGATTTTTTTTTTTTTTTTTTTTTTTTTGATTGAACACTTGGAATGAAAATACACAGCGAGAGATGCGACAGCCTGAGTGAGAAATCAGCTCCTGGTGGTAACAAACACATCACAACATTGATCTACATACATGCATACACATGAGTATACAAATATACAGTCAATTCTGCTCATTAACAAACACGTAAAGACGCCTCCGCTGGTGAGAGCTGCGTTTGTAGCCAGTGCCAGCTCCGCCCCTCCCAAAATGTCAGAGGCATACATAGCAGGGAGGGTTTGAGGTGATAAACGCACCCGACTGAAAATGTCAGAGTGTCACCCGTTGCCATGACAGCCGGCAAAGTTTGGCAAGGACTAGAGTGCTTCAGCCAAAGGCCTGATTACTTGCTAAGGCTAATTGAGCCTGTGGTTTCTGGTATGACGATATAAGGCATATGCTATAAAAAGATGCTGGAAAGTAATTTCTCTTTATTAATAAAAAAAAAACAACAACAAAGAAAATAACACTCCTACATACTACGTGTGTAGACTCTGCCAGTGACAGTAATCATTCAGAAAAAAGGAGTCAGAGACACCGAACATGCAAAAACAGTAAGAAAAAAACACAAGCATACTTTAGAACAAGGGTGATGGTGAAGATTGAAGATTGGAGAGCAGATGGAAGGAGGTAAAAGCTATTTAAAGGAACATTCAGCGCCTCTGTGGTCCTTCCTATTGATCAGTCATCAGTAAACCCACCATCAGGCTGCAGTTACATGTAAAAATCTTTTTATGCGGCTGGGTTAGTCCAAACAAGAGTTGCACTATTGAAACTTTTGTTTGTACCCAACATATCTCGTACACCGAGTAACAAGAAATATAGAAACACCTGTATTATATAATGTGATACAACTAGCTTGAGCTTTGGTTTCCACTTGTGTGTTGACACAGCACTATGGTATGTTTTTATGTTCGGTGGTGGTGGTGTATAGGACTTCTGAAAGGTGTTTTTGATATTTTGCTAAATATACATGTAAAACTTCATTTACTGTATACACTTGTATTATACTGTATAGCGTAAGAGGGTTTCTAGTTATCGAGATGTCTCAAAAGCCAAACAGATTTCAGTGCCATTTGGTGGAAATTTGGATAAAGAGCCAAGAAAGAAATTAATTGGTTTACAAAACAATGTTAACTAAGCATCCACCTACTCACTTGTTCTTGAGCTTGTGACTCCATCACATGGTCTCCATCCGCAGATGTCAAGCAAATAAGAATTTGATCATGAATTGATATGCAGAAGCATTTTTATTTATTTTTTTTACCCCTGGATAAATTAGTCGAACATGTATCTCTCCATGTCGGCTAGCTGACATTTCTGCCAATAAAAATGATTATAAATTCTCTGCAAACCAAGAAGGCAAACAACCGCGGTTTGGAATTTGCAACTATATTTACACCATGCATGAATATATCAAGTCTAAGTGCTAAAATCTGTCTGTTTTGTTTTGCTCTTTGTTTTTTTGTATTAAATAAAAAAAGAATCTGTTGCAAATTGAAATGGAGATGACAACATTTTCCAAAGTATTTATTTTGCCGTGTACTACTCTGAGCCAGTGTGTTCGGTGCTGCTGACTGTGTTCCTGAAGGTGGGTATGAGGCTCGCAGTTGGAACAGTTCTAAATGTTATTGCCAACAGTTATAAATGTCATGCTGTAAGTTCAACGTACTTAAACAAGATATCACTTCCATAATTTGAAAGTGTGCAGGCAGGTGTTGTAAGACTGAACTTCAGATTTGGGAATTAATTTGCAGTTGAGACACATTCAAACCGCAACATTTTGGTTTTAATGCGAGCGGCACGGTGGCCCAGTGGAGTGTGCATGTTTTCCTTGTGTCTGGGTGCGTTTTCCCCAGGTGCTTCTGTTATCTGTCTGTACGTGTTAGTCCTGTGTGTCCATAGTGTGCCCCACCTCTCAACAGATGTATGCTGCCCTACATCCCTGAGAGGGATGGAAAAATTGAGGTGTTTTTAAAAAATCTTTTTTTTTACCTCCATTGATGTAATAATAGGAAGTCTTTGCTGTAATCTCCAGATTATTATTATGCATCATCTTCACAGAACAGCCATGTTTGTCAGATGTGGGGCCCTAAAGCTGCAAACAGAGATAATGAATCTTCATTAATCGGCTGAGGATCTCTTACAGTAGTATACTGTACATCCCTTGAGACTGACTACTGCATAAATATCACCAGTGATATTTCTTTGTATTAAGTGCCACTGCTGTGAAACATGCAAAAATTTCCACAATTAGAATAGTAACTGCTTATGCACTGTCCCTGTTGTTTGCATACATTTTGTTAAAGCCTAAATTTGTAACTTATTTGCACTTTAACCCTGTGCTGCAACTTTCAGAAGCTTTTGCAAACATTAGCAATAAAAAAATCTGATCAGCCCCAAACCGTAAGACTTCTAATGGAAGACGTAATGGAGCAGCACTCGTCACTCTGCATTCGAGGAAAATTTAGTTTTAATGTATTAATCTTGATCTTGATAAGTAGGCCTATAACTAATGCCTATTTGACAGTTGTGACGCCAGTGAGCAGCCACAGTCACGACATGTAATATGAGCAGAACAACACCGTGCTTTACATGTCACAGACATGATGTGTTATAAGGTTTGTGGTTCACAACCACATGTCGTGACTGAATAAAACAGAACAAAAACATAATAGAAGTTGGTTGGCTGGTCTGTAATTTACCTTTAGGTGCTTCAAAATTAAAGTCTTTCCTCAGGAGGAGATCAGTTTGCACATACAACACACTAAGACTTTATCACAGCTATAACACGTACCAAAGGAGAGCAGATCAGAGCAGAGAGGCTGCTGTCTGTTATAAGAACATGGAGAGAAAACTAAAACAGTGGCTAGAATGCCAGAAGCTACAAAACAATGGAAATCTGATCATAGTGAGTTTTTCTTTTTAAATAGCACCTTCTCACTAGTACAAGAAGGGCGAGTAGGCTATGTGTTTTTTGTTTTTTTTTGCTCAGGGGAAAGTAGTCTGAATTTTTTGAGGGTGTGTTTTTCTCCTGATTTCAGCTCTGTTTTGCAAAGTTGTGAGCAGCACATTGACTTTTGAGCCTTTACACATATCAACAAATTTATTTCTCCCCTCAGTTTCTTTGGTCTGAAGTCCAAGAAATATACTTGCAGTATGGATAATGTCAGCAAGTTAATTTGGCCATAATTGTCATTTTCTTTCATTTTCTGCTGAATTTTTATTTTTTTATCACACTGGCTATAAGTCATGCTGACAAGATGTACCAAAAGCACATCTTTTTATCCCTCATATCCCTCCCGTTGTTTGCTCATTATTTGATATGAGTTGACTCAGCCCAAATAGAATCAATTATGCGGATTTGTTTGCTTTGTTTACGTTGTTCTTCGAGAACAGACAAATGCCCAAAGCTCCACCACTCCCCTGGTTAATACGGGTCATTGTTAGTGTAAACACTAAGCCTGTATAAATCCAGACCTTATGAAAACCCTCACACACAGAGACAAGCAAACAGATGACTGATATTCTGACGCAGTAATTCTGACACAGCGTACGTCTTACACACTCCGACAACACATTAGCTTGTGCAACACAGTCAAAACAATCACCTCCTGATGCGCAAAAGGCCAAGTATTGACTTTGACAAAGGCCAAATCGCTTTTCTCTCTTCCACTTCCTTTCTTTCTCGTGTTCCTCTTTTCATCCAGAGCTGTCTCTCACCCTGTTACACATATTACCTGTTGGTTCTTCCTAATGGTGTTTTGTAAAGCTGCAACTAACCATTTTTTTTCATACTGTTGAATATATTCTGATTTTTTTTTTCTCTCACTTAATTGATTAATCATTCAGTTTATTAAATGGCAGGCAATTGTGAAAATTGTTTCCAACTCATGTCCCAAATGTCTTGTTTTGTCAGCAACACCAACAGTCCAAAAGCCAAAGATATTCAATTACAGAAGTATATAAAAGTTTTTTCTCTTCTATAAATTGAAAATATTCCTGTTTTATTTTAGAGGCTGAAAACAGCATTTTTGTTGGCACTTTTCTGCTTCGAAAATGACCTAAATGATTACTCAGAGATCAATTAGATTATTTTTCAGTCAATCGACTCAATGATTAACGGACTAACTGCTGCAGCCCTAGTGTATTGCCCCACTCATCAGAAAAAGGTATGTAAAAAAAAAAACCCAGCTACATGCATCAGATGCAAAATTCTCAGAAGGCATCCTTTTCTAAACACCTTACTGTGGTAAATGCACAACATTGTGTTTGGGCTTTTCCAGTATAAGGAACCTGGTGGCGAGACAAGATGAAAACATGTGCTGGCATCAAAGCCTCCAGGGGATAAATGTCCAGCGTACCTGAAGCTCTCAGTCTGCCTGGCTTTTACCAGCCAGTGTTTCTGTCCAGGCCACTGGATTCTTCCAGGATAAAATCTTTTCTCTCTCTCTGTCTCTCCCGGGCTGTTTCTCTCTTGCGCCACAGGGGAACAGTGAGACCAAGAGTGAGCCTCCGAGAGCAAATTATGTACATTTAAATGAACCGTTTCCTTGAGTCTGCTCTGCTCAGCACTGAGAAAGAGTTCAGACGGAACGGAGCTGGAACAGGAGGTTGAGAGGATGTGGTTGTGTGTGTGTGTGTGTGTGTGAGAGAGAGAGAGAGAGAGAGAGAGAGAGAGAGAGAGAGAGAGAGAGAGACAGA
>JBBPCS010000672.1:10042576-10066509 GCA_037974645.1 Hollardia meadi
CGTCGAACATCTTGGGCGATGTGGTCTACCTGGAACACGCCTGTATTGTTTTGATTTCTTCTTCTTCTTCTTCTTCTCTTATTTCCGTCAGACTAGGCAAGGGAAGTGTACTGCTGCCTCCCGCCGGTTAAAAACAACAACGCATTTGGCCTTTGCAAACGGAAATGATGTACATGGTTATTTTCGTATAGAGCAACGAAGTGAGATCTGATCACAAGTGGTCACTCAAGACACATTTGAGACACATTCTGCTGCCAGGTGAGAACACTCTACTCAGAGCTGTCCACTTGTGATTGGATTTTAATACCTGGTGAAAACGGGGTCTTTGTTTAGCTGAATTTGTTAAAATGGGCCTTTTCATGCTCCTGGTAACTGTTTGCCAGATTCAGCGAATGAAATTGATTCATTTAGGCCCCCACAATTTAAACCAAATAATTAATTTAACTAATTTAAGGAACAACATTATACATAAATCAAATGTAAAATATTAAAAAATATATAAAAATAAGTTTAAAAGATATGAGATAGAGTTAATGTGTCATGTGTTCTTGCATCAAGGTGATTATCAAATATCATCAATAGAAAATATCAAACCTCATATCAAAAGTGTGTTAATAAAATTAAAATATGCTTCTACAATAGCTAGAGCAGACCTTAGAGGCTTATCCTGGTCAGGGTCTCAACATTCGCTCATTAATTGTCAGGCAAAAAGAACCTAAAGAACATTTTGGTCCTCAAATTTGTTTTCCCCCTTTCTTTCCTGTCGCATTTAAATTTGAGGAAAATAAACACGACCATCTAACAAATCTTCCTTAGCCTACAACTGCACCCACCAAGTAAACTCTCCACTGTCTATATAACTTTATACTGACTTGACACTTTGAAGGGAGGCGAGTTGATAGCAGATAGGAAAGGCTTGAGGCTGAGGCAGACAGACAGACAGTTGATGGACACTTCTTAACCCCTCAGGGACTCACTGCATTTGACTAATTCAGCTTGTTGCACTAGTCATTGCTTTTTAATCTTCAAGTCAGAACTAATGTGGCTTCCTTCAATCACATCTCAGCAGGAAGATCAGCCCAGTTTTCACACGTGGACATGACGAGCTTGGGCCTCAAAACATCTTGTCCCTGTGTTTCTTATAGAGCGGACTGCGGTCCGTAGATCGGATAATAAAAATCATCATTCTAATTAACATCAGATGGGGTGCAGAGGGGTGAAGTAATACATCATCAATGAGGAAAATATTAATTAAATTACCTGCAGCTATCCCACAGCGTCGATCAGAAATTTGGAGCGACACTTGCACCAGGCACGAGATAGGGCCCATCATCTTTCTTTATTTGTTATAATTGTGAAAATGTTGCATAACGCAGCTCTCAATGTGACATTGTGTTGTAATATTTACCCACTCCTAACATGCCTGTCACAACTAAACCTACTTCTATACAAATATTGTAAATTATGTGGCGTTGAAGCGGTACTTACCCATTCACTGATACCGTAAATAACTATAATTACCACCTAACGGTTGTATGCCTCCGCACACCAATCAAGTCTGTCCAGAGTTATATATTATATGTTGTGACTGATAGCGAGCTTGGTCACATGGTGCAACAACAATCACCTGAAGCTCAATATCAACAACATCAAAGAGCTTGTGGTGGACTACAATACTTCAAACATGGATGTTGCTGTAAAGAAGCTCTAAATTCTGACACACATGTTCAACCTGGCAGCACAGAAGAGCAATACAATCAGCAAAGTTTGTGTGAAATTTGTTATAATTAGCATATGAATCCTTGAGTTATAACAACATTTTTTTTTTACTAGGTCACAGTGACCTTGACCTTTGACCTCTGGCCACCAAAATCTAATAAGTTTATCCTTGATCCAAGTGGACATTTGTGCCAAATTTGAAGAAATTCCCTCCTGTGTCCCTGAGATATCATGTTCATAGGAGTAGGATGGAAACTAAGGTCTTAGTGAACTTGACCTTAGACCACCAAAACTTATCCGTTCATCCTTGAGTCCAAGTGAATGTTTGTGTCAAATTTGAAGAACTTCCGTTCAGGTGTTTCTGAGATATTGCATTCCTTTTGTATTTAGTTGTAATTGTGCTGCAGTGAAACTAAAAAGTAAAACAAGGCTGTTGAATTTGTCATTTTGCTCAAACATGGAATTAGAGGAGAGCTAAGTTTTCCTGAGGTGTTTGAGCATTTCTGAGCCAGGAACAGCATGGTTTCTGAATTGTCACTTAACAAATGTTTCATAAATCAGCCTGAAAAATCCTACAGTTTTAGACCGCTTAATGTCTGCCACATTGGTCTCATTGCACACATTCTCACAAAATTAGCCAAATAATACCCACAGTATGCTTTCATCAAGTCTTAAAGGAGCTTGCAGTTGGAGCAGTTCAATATGCTTCCATCAGAGGCAGACTGGGATAACAATTCAGGCAGGGAATCTAAAGTCAGTCCATGCCAATCTCTCCATTCACAACACACCACGAACTGTGAGCGTTTTGTTTAAATATTTTGTCTGTTTAGTTATGCCAGTAACGTATCTTTTACTTTAATTACATCCAAAATAGTTGAAAACAGCCAAGTATCTTCAGTTACAAGAGTTATTCGATTGCACTTCCATAATTAAGGAAACAGGAATAAATATTCATCCAGTATTTAGCATTTTTGTACACTTTTGGAGTGTTTGTTTTGCACCTGGCATTGCCTCCGAGCTCTGACTGTACTTTTCTGAGCTGGAGATACTTCAACCTGACAGAAAAGAGTGCACAGGTCTTTATTTTCCAGGTTATTTCCACGCATATTCATCTTCTGCTTTCCTACCTAGCATGATGAAGTATTTTAAAACATAGCATCAGCTCGGGAAAGCTAGCTGTGGTATGATGTGTTGAGGGCGCCCCTGCTACAGTATGTGTGTTTTTCCTTTTTTTCCCCAAGATCAAGATATCTGTAATTTTACAGCAATTAGCAGCACTTTCCTCCAAGGGTTTTCTCCTTTAATTGCGCTCCCTCTCAGCTCTACTTTTTTTTTCATTCTCTCTTTCTCCTGTACTGTCCATTTTTGTCATGACACCCCTTGGACATGCACACTCCATGCGCTGAAACTGCAGGCCAATCCACTTGACAGGCCACCAGGGATTCTCCCAACAAATGAATTTGAATATGGGTGGCAGATTGATACATTTCTTAAATGCTGACATTTGTGGCCACATAACTTCTCTAGCATATAGAGCACTTAGAGCAGATGGAAGACAAGCCCTGAATAAATGTCAAACTCTTAACATTTTCTTGGCATTACCCACTGACCCATTATGATGCCTCTCTGCCAAACATTTCCCTGTAATGTAGTGCTCAGCCTTTCACAGGAGCTGCTTTTGGTGAGTGGGACTGTTAACATGTTGGAATGAACATCAAATTCCTTTTAGGGAGCTAAAAACATCCAATGGTACCATGAAGGCCTGTCCTTTTTTAATGTATTTCCACAGGGAATAAGTAAACCAAGCCCAGTGCGGGAAAGAGTTTAGCAGAGCTCAAATCATTTTCCTGCAGGGTGTCTTCATGCCAAAGTGTGAACACTTTGGCTAATAAGTTTAGTGAGAGTGTGAAATGTGTATCCTCCTCCGACAGGAAAGGGAAGGACTAGGCCTAGCATCTGTAGAATCCGCCTCGAGATCCAACCAGCACATGTTATTATTTATGTAAGTGCACCAATTAAGAAATTCTCTCATAAATGTAAGAGAAAGCCAGCACATTTCTCCTCCGCCATAGATTCTTGTTGTTGAGTGGCAGATTGGCACAATTACTACCAGCAGCAGGTTTGTAAGTTGGCTTAATTAATATGTGGAAATGGCTGTGGTGCGTAATGAGGGATTTCAACAAGCACACATTCCTCCTCACCTCTTATCACTCTGACAGCTGTCCAAGAACAAACACACCATGGTTTGTAGTCTATGTGAAGTTATTTTTTTTCTTGTGAGTATCAGATGATGTACTCTAAGATGTCCATTTAACTGACTTGGCTTTCAGGGCATTTATACATACCAAGCAGAAGTGATAACATAACGTTTTAAAGTGTAAAATTGCCTTCAGAATGAAAAGGCTTTCTTCAGGGTAAACCATTAAAGATACAACAACTGTGTTTCTATACCATAAGTCTCTGTAGTTGCAAATGTTAGGCTAATTTTTAGTTTCATCACCAAGGCAACAGAAGACTGCCACAGACAAAACGGAGCACAGAAATAGTAATGGACAATAACTGAGTGTGTGCGATGTTCACTAATCTATCATCAGGCGGCGGTGACTATACTTGGTTACTCTAATTTGCTCTTGAACAGCGAGGATTAGTATTTCATCACTGCAACCAAGCAGAATAATGTGGGTGCTTGACAACAAGTAGAGCAACAAATAATCAAAGTGAAGTCAACACTGCAGACTGCAGCCTGACATTGTTGTAAATATAGCCAATGTGTAGGTGGTCAAAACTGCTTGCAAATGAATAACAAGCACAGTCATGACCCAGGAGAATCACAGAAACAGCAGGAGGCTGCCACAGCATGAAACATGTTACTGTAACAGCTCATGGGTCCTATCTGTCAAAGTGCTGCAGGGGCGTGTATCAACAACACACTTGTTTATGAAGTGTCTTCGGAAAAGAAGAAAAAACAGGGAGGAAAACTGATAACAAACCCAGAACTTTATTGGAGGGAATCCCTTGTGGGCAATGGCATCACTCGAGCATTTAATTGGATGGGACTGACATTTGCAGAGCAGGGTGTCGTAGCATTTGTGTCAGTGCTGAGGCATAACTTGCTGCCGTAACACATGCATCATGCTCCACTGACTCAGGAGGGGCAGTTTTCTTCCTCAGAAATGAAAACTCACAGTCACACTTGACAGAGTTTTCGCTCACTTTTCAGTTAATGGGCAACTTGTGGAGACATCGAGAAGCGGCTCGGGGAAAAAAATTCAATAAGTGTGATCAATCGGCCTACACATTTTCATCTGCCAATGTTTGAAGACATTCTTGACTATCAACTTCACACAAATGTCACAAGGACCATTAATCAATTTAAATGGATATTTAAGTGCCCCTGACTTATCTGCTATATCATTCTGTAATTAGAATGCTTGTATCCAGGATGAGTTGGAGAAAATGGCAACTGCTTATACAATCTGCACCTCATTCAGAGCAGTTCTTACCATATTATACTGAAAGATTCACTTTGCTCCATTATTTAAAAGGCACAGACTATCCCTATAGCTCTGATGAAACAAAACGCGAGGACAATATTCATTTCTGCCGCTTGACATACACAACAAAGCCTCTTATATAAGATATAAGAAAACTATGACTGGAGACAAGAAGACAAGAAACAATGGTGATGAAAAGTGTGCTTTAAATTAAAAAAAAAGACATTGTTTCATACAAACAGCATGATCTTTTGTCAAGGATACTCATTATTATTATGATTCAATTCATTATTAATTTGGTTTTAAGTTCTGACGTAGCTTTCTGTGTTTCCATCTACCCATACACAGTCCATTCTCATGCCCCGCTCATCAGATATCGACGTTTTTGTCACGACCCCTCACGTCTCATCCGGACGCACAAGGTATACCCTTTGGCGTCAAGGCAGAGATGCACAAGCCTGCAATGTAAAGCCGTGCGCGTCGTTTTCAGACGACTTGAACAGATGACGTGTAGCGCAACGTACTTTCCAAAGCGAGAAATTGACAAAAGGGGTGAAGGTCGAGGTTGAGTGGAGGGTAACACACATGACTTTAACCCAGGAGAGCGGAGTTTGTGTCAGTGGTCATTTCCTAAACCTAACCAAGTAGGTTTTGTGCCTAAACTAAACCAAAGTGACGTACACCTTGTGTGTCAGGATGAGACGCAGAGGCCTGAGCCTTTGCGTATTGGCCAGAGATGCTAAAGGGAAGCCACAGACGCCAAAGAGCCCGTTGTGCATCAGGGAAGGCTTAGCATATCGGCCGGTGACGCCGACAGGTACCTTGCGTGTCTGGATAAGACGTGAAGGTCGCATGACAAAGCGTCAACCTGGGATGAAAATGGGTTGCCATACAACCAATATCTAAACGCCCATCCTTTTGCAGGATTGCAGGGGGCTGGAGCCGATCACAGCTGTCATTGGGCAAGATCTGGGGTACACCCTGGACAGGTCACCAGTTCATCACAGGGCTGGCAGATAGAGACAAACAACCACTCACTCTCATATTCACCCCTATGGACAACTTCAGAGTCACGAGGGAAACCCAGACACAGGGCTAATATACAAACTCCAATTAAAGGCTTCAAAAGACTTGGTTTGAACCCAGACCCTTCTTGTTGTGAGGCGACAGTGCTAACCACTGCACGACAGTTCTGCCCCGCTCTCTACATTTGTAAGACAAAAGGTATTCATGATGAAAGACTTCCTGTCAAAAAAGTGTAAACAGATCATTTAATGATGACAAGAACGCAATCCAACACTCTCAAAAATGCATGTAATGTAGTTTTGGGCCGATATAAGATATTTTGTAGCACCTGTTGTATAAAGACTTTTTTAATATCAGAGATAAAATAAAATAAAGCTATGAAAAATATCAAACTGAGTTATTAAGGAACCTATCGTCCTGGTCTTTCTGCACTGCTACCATCTCAAGAGAATCAGCATAATTGATTAGTATTTTAAGTAACCATCATCAATAATAATAGAAGCAGCCAGAGTTAAATCCAGGTAAGAGCTCCCTCGTGACTACTGCTATTTTAATCTCTTTTAGAGAAAAGAAGTTAAAAAAACAAAAGGAAACTGAAGGAAAAAGAGAGACAGAGGGAGGCAGCCGAACAGAGACAGACATAGCAGAAGGCAGAGAGATGCAGTGTGAAATACTGTTAAATACATAATGACATTTATGTGTAGTTCGCAATTATAAGACGACCCCACATTTCAAAGTGTAATTTACCGAGAGAAAACAATGTTATATTGGGGCCTGTGAGATATGACACATAGATGTGTGATGTGAGAGAAACTTTAATGCCTTGTACATTTCTGTTTGGGTTCCTTATCTGTGGCCCTGTTGTTATTTTCACCTTATGACTACAACATCTTGCCTGCACTCAAGATGAGATCCTCATGCTGTCTCTCATAATGCTTTAAACTTCCACATCACACCATTTTATTATTATAATAACAATTTGGAGTTTGGCCAGTGGACCTTTGTAGAATGTCATTGATGCATTCCCCCTCTCCCTCTTTCTCATGCTAGCAGCATGGGTCGATAGATAGCAATGATGGTCTGTCCGTCTGTCAGTAGGTTGGTCCACCACTAAAACATCTCACCAACAATTAGATGGATTGGCCCAAAGTCTGTACAGACATTCGTGGTTTCCAGAAGATGAATTCCAATAGAGATGCAAGGATAAGTTCATTATTCGATTGAAAAAAAAAAGAGTTGCCAACTATTTTGATGATTGATTATATTAAGGACAGAGTGTATGTTGTAACACCAGTGTAACACTGGTGTGCTGCAGCAAGATATTTCTGTTTTTGGTTAGACAGATTACTGTGAGTCTGGGGAATTAAACCGATGACCACCTACTCACAAATTTGCTTCTCTAACTATTAGACCACCACTGCTGTTTTGTATTTTGTATTTTTTTTTTTTAATTGGCAGAAAGTCCAATAAACACTCCCGTTTTAAAGAATTAGAATTTTCTGACAAGTATTTGATGGTTTAGGCTTGACAGGGTTAAACTAAAATGGTAAGCATGGCAAATATTATACTATACTATTATACTTAACATCAGCATGGTAGGATTGTCAATGTGAACATGTTGGCATGCTCACAGATTTTATTATAATCTGTTAATTATTATCAGTGTGTAATTGTGACACAATGGTTTTGCTTGGTGAATACCTCTCAACCTACCAACGTCTCAGGTACTAAGAAGGCCATCTTTGTTTTAAACTGGGTGATACAGTGTCATCCTTTAATGATTCCCAAAACTGGACACACGTGCTTTTTATTCCATAGTTAGTGTAATAGCAAATATGCTATACAAATATTTTGGATATATATCTTTTCATGAATGTATGTGCGTGTTTGCAGCTACTCAACACTTTCAGGCTCTATGATTACATAAAGTCTGCACGCCAGCTGTAACCAACATTGCTTTATGCCGGGATCTAATAAAGCCAAGCTCAAAGGCTCAGTACTTTTCCTCTAGCATGCACTGTGCCACTGTGTGCATAACACCTTCTGTACAAGCACCAAATGCTTCTCCTTCCTTCCTGACTCCACATTACCTTACCTAACTTCCCAACCCAACGTGAGAGCTTTTTCACATGAAACTGAGATGAGAGGGGTGGCCACAAAAGAAGTGACGACAGAGTACACTCACTTCCACACTCCCACCAAGGTCAGTGGCCAAGATTTTAGATTTTTTTTCACTAATTGCTAAATTTTATTATTTATTTTTTTTATATTATTGCAACTGTAACCACACCCAACAGTGATGTCACAGCATCCTGTGTATCACCACAGAAACTGAGATGTTAAAACACTTGAGGTTAGCAGAAACAAGATTTTTGAAATGCATCAAGTAAAAACCCTCAAATTCTCAGAAGAAATACAGAGGACATGCATGTATCATAAGATTTAAAGATTATTCAGTTTCCCCTGACCTCGACATACAGTATGGCTTTCTCAAAACAAAAGAAAAAAAATCATCTCAGTTCTTCCTTCTCCACTGTGCTCCTCCTCCAGGCCAAACATCTAAGCAGGTGGAGATGATCCTATTGAGGAATGACAGACAGCCTGCCCCCTCCAAGCAACCAGTCCCCTGTCAAAGTCCTGCTCTGTTTAATGTATGTAATGAAGCATAACCTGCAGCACCCCTGAACAGTACAGTGTTAAGAAAGGCAAAGACTGATAGATGAGTCGTCATAGGTGAAGGTGCATGCACACTATTCAATATAGACTAGCCAATTACTTCAGAGAAAAAATATACATCATCATATAGAAAAAAAAACATATTCTTCCTTCACTGACAGAAGAAACCCAGAGGCAATACAGAAAAAAGTACATGAATTGTGCGGTTATTGTAACCAAACAGGCCAAGTGGAAGAAATGGGAGTTCCATGATTTATAAATAAAGATGTGTACTTTCTCACTTCCTAAATGGAGAGCCAGGGGACGACCAGGGAAAGTAATGAAGCAAGAGAGAGGGAGGAAGAGTGCTACAAACGTTTATCCCTCCGTAAACATGGAGCTTCACTCAGCTCACACATGTGGAACTGCCTCTCTGGTCAGTCCGATGCACTGACGGAGATAAACCAAAGTGACATCACGCCTGCATTTGTGACAGCTCAACATTATCCTCCGTCTCTTTTCTCGTCCTCTCTCTGTCTTTTCTGTCTCCGTCCTCTCAAGGGCATCTTGCCACTGCAAATATAGACATTTCTATTGTTCTCCCTATTCCCGCCTCCCTCTCTCTCTCTCTCTCACTGCCTCTCTTACCCCATATCTTGTTGTTTCTCCACTGATTAACAATGCAACACCTCTAATAAGATCCATCAGCCCACCACTTTCCCGCCCTCTCACACCCACTTCATTTGCACGGGGAGTGAGAATCAAAGATGGCGAGTAATTTGGGGTAAGCAGAAGATGGATGGGCCTCCCTGTGAACAACATGTTCAAGAGCCCCACTGCAGACAGTAGTTTGAGAGGAGAGGACCATTGGGTTAGGGACTTGTTAGAGCCTTTTGCTATTCCCATCTTCATTTTGCAAAAATCAGCTTAAAGGACGGCGTTGTTACCTCTTCAGGTACATTTTGATACAGACTTTACTTCTATACAACTGCCAATTACCTTCACCAATT
The DNA here is from genome assembly GCA_037974645.1 of Hollardia meadi. Classification (NCBI taxonomy): domain Eukaryota; kingdom Metazoa; phylum Chordata; class Actinopteri; order Tetraodontiformes; family Triacanthodidae; genus Hollardia; species Hollardia meadi. The sequence goes on from JBBPCS010000672.1 coordinate 10,052,481, forward strand.
ACCAATAGCACAAAAGAGATGCAACAGTTTCAAGGTGCTACATTCGCATGTTACTACCATGCTTATGTAGCACCTACATTACCATGTTACTACAACTGTTTTCTCCATAAATGTGGAAAACGTTTCCGCCAAATGTGTTTCAAAGTGTCAAAAATATCAGCACTCAACATAAACATGAGCAATGACATTAAGTAGAAGCCACTCTTTCGATCTCTTTCTTGTGCATGTAGCACCTGGCTGCGGGACCCTCACACCCAGATCTTACAGTTTAGTGCATTAAATCAGGATATTTTTGTTTTTCCACAACAGTCAGTTAAACAAAAGCCTTAAAATAATTTAATAGCAATCCAAAATCATTACAAGTACATGAAACAGGTGGATATTTACGACAAACTACATTTTTCTCCTCTATATCAACAGGACAGGAGGTTTCCAGCGCCGTTCCTCAGCACAGAACTAATCCCAAAAATGACATGCCATGATGGCTCGGTGTCATCCTTTGCATGACTATTTTTACACGGGATGGCAAGCAATGAGAAATATTGAAGAGATCGCCTCCTACTGCCATCAGCATTCAAAAAAAAGAAGACAAACACTTGCCACTGTGGCGACTAATCTGTCTTATTGTCAGTGTGAACACATCAGTACACAAATTGCTGATTAACATGCAGCGACAGCCATCAAGCAACGTCTAAATACCTAGACTATTTCTCCTTTAGAAAAACATTACGCCACTGTTCCACAGCTCGCAATGTCCTTTCACATACGGTATAGAAAATTATTCATCACCCAGCATGGGCTATTCTGGCCTCAGTCATTATAATATGAAGTCAAATGGCCATAACAAGTGACAGAAATTATCTCGTCTCCAAGCCTGCAGAAGAAGCACACAGTGTACAGTAAGCCATCGTTAGATCAAACTTCTAACAAAGGCTTACAATTATTGTATCATGACCAGACAAGAGAACAACTCAGTAGCTCGTCCTTATGGATGGTCCATAAGCCCAGGGTCAGCGGCTTATCACAATAACACAGCCAACTGGAGATATGCCTGGCTTTTTCTTCTTCACAGGGCGCCACTGCAATGTATGCACGTGCATAAAATAGGCGGCGCTGTGAACTAGCTCAGGCAGCTTGGAGGACACAGGGCAACTAAATAATATACTTTTCAAATGAATGCTATCATAACTGCAGTTGTTGGGACAGGTCTGCCCCAAGTGCATCCACCACAAGTCCCTTTGACATGGACAACTGCTGAAGGGCTGTCCCCAACAATCACATCTTCAAACAAACTGGGAACTGAAAAACACAAAGGGCAACAGCCTAAAAATAATTACTGAGCCTGTAGAGATCCCCACTAAATATAGAAGCCATGAATAATCATCATCAAGGCTTAAGGTAAAACGGATATACGATTTGTATTGCTGAAATACAACACATATTCAAATCTGATTTGTTTTTAATGTGGTCTTGTTGAGTTTGCCTAACCTATCTGACACAGTGTTGGTTTTTTTCCAATGGCCTCTTCTTGATTAGAAACATTGTTTTTAAGCATCTGACCACGGCGTCAAAAAAACTGTTGTATCTCTGCAGCCTCCTGTGGGTCGCACTCTCTATCTTCACTGCTCAACATTCCCCCGACACACACGTGCACCCCTTTCTATAACCTACCCTCCTGTGTTTGCCTGTGGACACTTATCATCAATTCACACAACATCTTTTCCTGCATCCCCATCGATCCCCGTATTGAAACAAGCCTCATTTGCAGTCTCCTTCTTGACATTTTTTCCTCTCCTGTCTCTTTCTTTTCCAAACTCTGACAGGCTGTACAGATTTTGGCAGTTTGCTGTTCTCCACTAATCCTTTGCCAGACTTTCCTCCTTCACAAATACACAAGGATTTCAGAGGAAATGCAGTCAGACATCAGATGGCCACAAAAACATTCCAGCTTGTGATATACAGTTTTTAAAAATGAAAAAAAAAAAAGTCAGCTCCTTCACTCACGGTTCCAGAGTTGGTATATAAATGATGATGAAGGACAAGTTGTTTTAATATTGAAAAATAATTTAAAAGCCAAGTCCATTGTATTCTTTATTGTGACACATTGGAGTATATTGTCTCTAAAGAAACAAGTAAGAAAATGGGAAATCAAAATCCTTTGAAATATCCCGCTATTATGGAAATGTGACATCCAGTATTTCCATAGCCATTGTAAAGTATAATGCAGTGGTCAGCTCCCTGGGGGTGAGGATTCCCACAAGGGGTCACAAGACATAGCTGAAGGGTCACGAGATGATTAACAGGAAGGAGAAGCAGAAAAAATCTATAAAGATATATATCTTCTGTACCAAAATTACTGGTTAATTTCATCTCTAAAAAGTTATTCAAACAAATAAGGGGGGAAAAAAGGTCTTTGGTTATAACTGGTAGAAATATACAACCGGGGATGAGGGGCCACCTGCCAGAAAGGTTGAAATGCAGCTGGGGGTGAGTACGATGTCCTGCCCAAACACTTGCCCGACTCAGTCGCAGGCAGGACTCAGCTGTCAATCACTACATCACACCCACTTCTCATAGCACCAAATAGCTAATAAAATCAAACTTAAAAGAAAACTGAGTACTTGAATACACATCAGTGTGTTTAGAACTACCTAAAATAACAGTTTCTAATTTGGCCCATGCCACATCTGCTAATATGGAGGGGGCGGTGCTTATGACTTAGACTGCAGGGGGCAATTGGGATATTTTGGCTGCACTTTTGTGTTAATAGTCTCCACCAATTCCTGAGGGAAATAACTGGCTCTACAGATGCTAAATGTTTCACTATAGTTCACCAGTCAGTCGTTAATTGTGTCTGCCTGCCTGCTGCAGTCAATAGCAATGCAATGAGAGCTGTGAGAGAGAGCCAAAACAGTAAAGTTGCTGGCATGACAACTAAACAATGAGCTGAAAGATGTCATAAAGCTCCATAGCTCTGTGGGGAACTGCAGGGTCGGGTAACAATTCTCTGTGGATTGATCACTACGAGCTACCCTTTCACAAAAATTCAAAAATATTAAAATACTGACTATAGCTCTTTTAAAAACATGGTTGCAGGATGATGAAACATATTTGGATATTGTGAATAAGCTGATATGTGTTTAAGTAAATAGGGAATAGCAGGGATAAACTTGGATAAATTCAAAGGTAAGATCTCTCCCTTTTCCATCTTAAAATACAGCATCTTGGATTCCCTTAAAGAGGGAGCACTGGAGAAAAACATTAATCTGCAAGCTGACACACATTGTCTAACATCTTAAGTCCTACTGCCAAGTCAACCAAGATACTTCCTCCGAGGATAAAAGAAGTTTTTTGTCCTCCACAGTTGAGAGCCCATACTCAGAACAGCAATGTCCTTGGTTTTCCTTTTCTTCTTTGCCTTTACTCTAATCCAGAAAATGCATATTCAGCCAGAGGAAACAAAGTAACAGCAAAAGGGAGACGAGAAGAGTGAGCGTGAGAGGTTGCAAGACAGAGAGAGAGAGAGAATGTGAAAGAGAAGAGTCATGCATCTCAAGCCCTCCAGAGATCAATTGTACAAACTTCTCCATGAGTGCTCTCCCTTGCCCCTGTACACTCTGAACTAGCCAAATCAATGTCCAGGCATGTGGGTTTGTGTGTGTATGTTCTTTAGGCAGGAAAGGAAGCAGGGGAGGACAACTTCGAGGGTAGTAGAGAAGGAGAGAGAGAAAAAAACGGAAGGAATAAGAGAGATGCAACGATAAACGATAAGAAATTCCTCAGATCAAATATTCTTAAATGTCACCGAGCTGGAGTGTCTCTCGTCGGTGTCATGTGGAATATAAAGGCTTCCTGGCTGGCAGTGGGGACGACTCTCACTGCATTCACCACTGGGTATTGCTCCTTAACAATAAGGAGCAATACCCCCCCTACATACATACACACACACACACACACACACACACACACACACACACTTCCCATCACGAGTCCTCCATTTTCAATGATCACGTCCTAGTTCAGCGAATTGCTTTCATTTGCAGTGGTAACATTAATGTTGAAACAGCTCAAACTGATTTAACATTTAAGCACATTTATCACATTCCTCTCACAACTGTATTGTTGTTGAAACAAAGAAGGCGGCTTACTGTCTGTATTCTCGCACTCACTTATAACAGTTTCATTTTTAGTGTTTCATGACTTATGATTAACGATGACTGGACTATTTATGTCTGTTGTGCGGGTGTTGTGCTTTTAAAATTCACTCCAACATGCAAATGTCTAATGGTTGTTTATCTCTATATGTCAGCCCTGTGATGGACTGGCGACCTGTCCAGGGTGTACCCCGCCTCTCGCCCCATGGTCAGCTGGAATGGGCTCCAGCCACCTGCAACCCTGCAGAGGATGAGGAGTGACAGATAATGGATGGACTGATGGATGCAAATGTCTTTAGTTACTCTATGGTTAAATACAGAGGTGCAAAGAGTATACGAGAAAATTATACTCAAGTAAAAGTAAAAGCACTTATAGATAAACATAAAAAGTAAGTCTGTCAAAATGTATCTGAGTAAGCGTTATTGCATTACATTTCGGAAATTACCTTGGCTGGGATTATATAATGTCACTATTAAATTAACAAATTCAATGTTTCATTCAATGAGGATCCAACAACACTAATGGAACGACATCAAGCCACCAAGCCCTTACATCCAATCCGACGTCAAACTTAATTATTTAGTCAGCCTGTCCATTCAACTGATTGTCATCTATAAATATACAACAGCCTTCCTCTGTTTAGCCTCACTACAGTTAACCTGAAAAGAGTACAAAACTGAGACAATTAAACACATGACCACAAATAGATAAAAAAACATCTGTGGTAGGTGCAAAAAGCAATATATAAAAATGAAAAAACTGCCATCGTGCTGCAAAGAACGCTGCACAGTTTTACACAGCTTAGCAAACACATACAATGTTACGTTATTAGGCAACACAGTGGATGTATTCAACTGTCTGAACGTCCATCTGTGAGCCTTGTCCAGCGTCACCTGTTAATCACGTAACATCGGGGTGTGTTTGATATGCGTCACATAGCGTGCTCGCCAGCTGGTGCATTAAATCAGTGATTGATTGAGGTAGGTGCAGCCACTTTTTAACTACGCCAAGGTACAATAATGCTAACCTTAACCTATAATGACGTTATTCCTTAATTTTCAGGGCATTCTTGTTTTTCCTCAGTAACGGATTCACCTTGAAATGTAGTGAAATACAATACTTGTTAGAAAAAGTACTTAAGTAAAAGTACAATTACTGATTTTAAAGGAATGCTCAAAAAAGTACAAGTACACAAAAAAACGACGTAATTACAGTAACATGTGTACATGTAATTCGTTACTTCGACCCCTGGTTAAATACAGCTCGAAAAATAACAGGATGGATGCATATATTGGGACACATACTGTTCTTTGTGACTTTAACAACTTTTTGACTGAAGAAAGCAGAGGATGGAGCAGAGTGTCTCCTTTATTAAGGCTCCTCACACTGGGTCTTAGTGGGAGATTTTGGCTTCACGCCTCCCTGCCACGGTTTCGGCAAATCGGCTTTCTGTGGCCATGACAGTCATTAGCCTTGCCCCTGGCAGTAATCCTCTAGTTTCTGTCGCTAATAGAAGCAGGAACGGTAAGTAGCATTCACTATGTTACTCCTTCTGCTGCTGGGCCCCATAGGGAACCTAACGACTGTCCAAAGTCAAAGCCTGATGCACCTCCTGCTCCACAGTGCGAACCATCATCTAAAAACACCACAGGCCTCTCTCACACTTGACGCAAGTTGTTGTTACGACAAGCTCTAGTTATCAATGTACATTGGTGGAATGTAATTTGATTTACTGAAGAACTAGTACTTTACATGAGTATTTCCATTTTATGATACATTATACTTCTACTACACTAAATTTCAGAGGGAGAAATAGCACTCTGTGCTCCACTGCATTTATTTGACAGATATAGTTACTACTTCATAGTTTACAGATTAAGATTTGAAAACACAAACAATAATCACTGGTTTCTGACATTTTGGCTTTGTCTTTTCTTCTTTTCTCTCCCATTAATCATCTCATGACATCCAATTTATCTGGTAACTCTTAGGAGAGGCCTAAGTTGGCCCCTCCTGACAGTTATCAAGGGCATAAAGGACATAAACTAGTACCAGGACAACCAGTTACAACAGTAAAATGCTGCTTACACATTGGTGCATCACTGCGTTAAAAATGTAATAACGTAATATATAACCATAAATCATAAGCCACAAGGGTCATTTTATATATTTACAGAGTATATTTACATTGTTGGACTAGTACTTTAATACTGGTACTGAAGTAAAGGATCTAACTACATCTTCCGCCTCTATCCATGGAAAATCATGTTAATGCTTCTGATGAATGGCAACTGCTCTTGTTGATAACCATAATTAGACATCTTTGAAATCCCAAAGAAAAAAAAGTGACAGAGAGCACCTCTAGTTAACAAATGGCAATCTGACCCAAAAATATATCATTTTTACAATGTAAGCAGTCAAGTGACAACAGCTTTAAAAAAAAAAAAAAAAAATGAATAAAGCAAGAAACTGCTGATACAGCCCATGCTCTAACATTAGAGGCATGACTTTGATGAAATCAAGAAACAGACCTCAAACTAAACATAGGAAATGTTGACAGGATCTCAAAACAGGCTAACTGTAGTTTATTAGCTAAAGATGGACCACCAAGAACTGACTGGGGAAATAAAAGAAGATATAATCATCGGCAAAGTCAGACACAGATTTAATTTAAGCAGCATCCATCAGAGCTCAGACCTGAGGCTATACACTGATGGTGTTGATTTGAATTGTCGCACATGACAGGACCTATTGTGTCAGCAGTGTCCAACCAAGTCCACTAACTGTCCATGAAACCTCAGTGACAGAGTGCGAATTGCATGCAAGAGAGGGGTCCAAGTGTGGGTCAGGGCTGTCATCAGCCATGTGATCAACCAATAATTTCTATCGCATAGACATATGTAAACCTCTCAGCTGTGAGAGCTTGGTTACTTTAAAGGCCCTGAAAACGTATTTTTCTGTTTAGTGTCTGACTATGATGGGATCCTAAATAAACACACTATCTGAGGAGGGTGGGGCTCATCTGGAAAAAGGTAAGGTCACATGCCTTCTTGCACCAATAAGGATTAAGCAACATTGAATCAAAATGTGATGACAATTGGTGGGTTGTCATGAGTATTAAATGTTATTTAAACCAATAACCACCACCATCAAGTGGATATTGGTAACTTATTAGCAAACAGGCCATCTGTTAGTCCAATATTCAGTCTCTTTCAGCTCAAATTTTGGTCTCTACCACCTCCTGAGTGAAATATTTGGCCCTTAAGCTGCTAAATGCTCCACTATGTTCAGCAGCTAGTCGCTAACTTTCATTTGGTGATGAGAAAGTAGTGTACAAAGTTGTTGTTTTTTTTACTTTAAACAGCTGCCTACTGTGGCCAAAAATGCCACTAATAAAAGTGGTGAGAGTAAAACCCAAACAGTTCACCGGACAGCTAAATGATGAGCTGAAACTCGCTAATGAACTCAATAGAGCCGTTGGGAGCTGCAGATAATAGGGGGATCATTTTTTGTAGGTTTGTCACTACAAGTACATTGTCACATTGTTTTCACATTATCAATTGATGCATCTTATCTGATCTCCTTTGTGTCTGTTCCACTGCAGAATATGGGAATTTGATATATTATGATGCCACCTTCATAATATCCCCCACCACATTTGGGAGTGTGTGGTTGACGAATGACTGTGATATGCAGCCCTCTCACACATCTCTCTCTGGAATGTCCAGGAAGGGGAGAGCGAACAGCAACAAGACCTGCAGAGGGAAGGCTGTAAACCTTTTGGTCCCCTGCTGCCTTAAGTCTATAAAGCACATCATGAGTGATTCTTCACTGTGCTTGGCCTCTAAAGAACCAGTTCCTCTCTGCTCAAAGCAGAGAGCTTTAGCATGCTCCTGGTCCTTTACATTGTAATTAATTACTTTGATGAATCAGTACACAAATTAACAGAGCCTCAGAAAAAAACTGACATTAGCAAAGTAAGACCCACATATTCAATTCAAATTCAACTGACTGAGGAGTCTCATGAGTATGGCATGAGCCTCTAACAGCATGAACATGTATTTAGCATTTGTGTTTGAGTTTATTCTTTAATCTTAAAATTACCTACCACAGCTTTCGGATATTTATTAGGAAAACACAGCATTTGTACCTTCCTAACTGCTTCTGACATTTCCCTGTGAGACATGTTCAGCAGATATAGCACAAAAAGCGCATATTTCTGTTTTATCCCCAATTTGATGAGTGATTAGACAAAGCCTTTAACTGTCAAGATGCTCATCCTGCCCTTTATCCAACCAAAGGCGGACAGCAAACCTTTATTTTGAATGGAGCTTCTGTCTAGGGAGATTATAGACAGATTGAGGCTGATACCTGCACGCACGCACACACACACACACACACACACACCCTACACCAATAGGGTCGATTATTCATTCAGTAATTCATATATTTGTTCATTCACTTCTTTGTTTGCCCCTTTGTTTTTGCTGGCTCATTTGTTATTTTGTTTCATCATTTGTTCCTTATTTGTTTTATTGCTAATTAATTTATCTGTTTCTCTGTCACACGTCCTGAAACAACACTGATCAGATTTGAATGAAGCTTAAAGAAATTGCTGCGATGCATCTAAGCTTTATGTGTTGGTCATAGCACCCCAACCATTCCCAATCTCATCCTGTGAGAATTACAAGTTAAGACTCTTGTTATTTATTAGCCCAGTGGGTCAGTGTGCCATTTGTTGAGAATGACACGTCTACCATTGAAATGTTTGTTTGTCACTTTATTTTACTCTCTGAACTTCCTGGTCTATGTTATTAAATTGACTGAATGTCTTATTCACTGTTATATCTGAATGGGCTTTCTGGAGTGGCGTCACTCTTTCCTTTTTCATTGAGCATTCACTGTCAAATGCATTCTGTATTATTTGTTCCTCTTCTATTTCTATTTCCTCGAGTGGGCTTTATGAGAGATAAGTCTTTGAGGTTTGTAAGGAACTATTTGTTGTATCTGTTGAATGCCACAGACCTGACTGAACACTCTCCTGGCAAGAACAGGACATACAGAGCTCCAGGCAACACCACATGTGAACACAGACACATAGTCACTCAAACTAGGGAGAAAACTGCTCCAGAGAGGTGACCAGGGCAAGGACAAAGTGTGGCTGTACCAAGCAACAAAGATGAAAGTAGCGCTCATGGATAAAAGAACAAGCATATTACAGGAGCCACAAGAGCTCACCTCTCACCCTGTTGGCTTTGACAGCCCAACTCCAACCCACTGCTGGCTACTCATAATCAATCACTTCTCAGCCCAGGCCCACAATTAATCAATCAATTAAAAAAACCCACACAAAGCCACAGTAGTGTAATCAATCAATCCAGCCTCTGTTGAGGGCCGTTATTGAGAGCCAGGCCGCAGATCTATAGGCGGCGGTCCCCAGATGCTACTGGCCTTAGTCACATGCCTGAGTGTGCATAGAAGAAAATAGAGAGGAACAGAGAGGTGAGACAAAATGTTCGGGTGTGATCCACTACAGGGTAGAGAAGAGGCTCTCAACACTCCCATGATACACCACCAGCCCCTGAATATTCATGCTGAGGAATTGGGTACCATGGAGGCGCTCAGTTATTCATTATGCTTCTGCAAAAAGAGACACACCATCGTCCCACTGCGATGGAATATTAATAGTTCCCATTAATAAAATATCCCCCTCCCCATCTTAAGTCTTGTCTTCAACTTTCTCGGCCATTGCACATATCGATGCCTGGGACATTTGGCATATGACCATGAAAGCAAGCCAGACAATTGTCATTTGGCATATCTGTAAACCAAAACACTTTAAATACACTATCCTTACCATCTGGTCCAAATGAGAGAAAGAGTCTTGTTTCTCATTTGGCCAAAGTCTTCTATGTGAAAATAGAAAAATAGTGTGGGAGGGGGTGGCGAGAACGGCTCTATAGCTGTATACTCAGAGGGGATGAATGTTTAATTTAGAGCAGCCTGAAAGTATGCTGACATTTCGCCATTGTTAGAAAAGATGAATACATGGGACACTGTCTGCTGAAGAAATGGAAATGTGCATAATGGCTGTTAAAAATTCAAGTGTCTTCCTCACCCTGACATGTAGATCTAGGCTCAGAATACAGTAGGCAACCTGTCATGTTTGCCACTGTAAGTGTCTTTTGATTTAGCCAGTGGATGTTGTTGTAATGTCATAATCATAATGTAACTCCACATCAAAAACAAGATGCGCGCTTATGGAATTTGAGCTCACCTGCCTTTGCTTTTACTTATCCACCGAGTAGCAATTCCATCTCTGCTCTGTCTGACCTTTGACATCAGGTCATTCATATATTCTCCTGAGACATGGAACCTTCACCTCTGCGGTCATGACTGCACACCAGCAAGATCAACACCACAACAAGGCTTCCTCCATTGTATTTACTGAAAATAGAGGGAATAAACAAACAACAAATGCAGGCGTAGCACAGCGCACTGAGACTGTTAGCTCCCTGACAACACCCAAGAGGCTGGAGGGTGAGAGTGGTCAGCTCGTGGTGAAACAGTGACACAGAGCAAGAGTGAGAGAAAAGAGGGAGAGAGAAGAGAGGGAACAAGCCAGAGAGAAGGTCAAGTAACTGCCACTCCTGTCAAACACTTCTTATAACAGCTGAGCTCTGTCCAGCAGGGTGGTGGGCTGCTTTCGGGGCCTTTAATCTCACAGAAGTGATGGGTGATGAGGGCTCCTTGTATTCACATTTTAAGTCTGTCGCAATGCATCCCACAGTCCTGGTAACTTTAGGTCACCGCTGGGCTGCTTGTACCTCTGTAAACATGTGTGTCTGCTGCTGCAACAAAGGGCGCAGCAGACACTTAATGAGGGACAGCCAGTCCCACATGTTAGTCTCAGCATAAGAACCCCTTTTGTGGCTGCTGTTTATTCTGCACTGGAGAGTTTTAGGATACGAATCAAAAGGGAGATTTAGCTGTTGTTTATGCTGCTACTCTGCTGTCAAGTGGTTTCAAGCTCTGATGTGTGTACGCACATGCATTTGAGCTGTGCCTTTGTGCAAGCAGAACTATCACCGGGCTTACAGACCTTACCTAGAGGCAGGAGGAGCAGCTGGATGAATGGTGTGACCGGTTAAGCGCGGAATCACAGCCCTGGATCGGAAACAGAGGAAGAGGCTCAGACTGAGGTTTCAGAGTTGAAAGAAGTGTCTGGCAGTCAGAGAAACATTCAGACAAAGACACCAGAAAAGAATGAACTCCTGCCTGACCACTGGAGCCGCAGACCATCAGACTGTGACGGAGTGACAGACTCTGTGCCGAAGATGGCGATGCGGTCACTGCACCACGCCAAGCCAACTGGCTCACTGAAACAGGATCTGTTTTTCCGACCCCATAGGGACTCACTGAAGAACTCACTGCCATCCCTGTATCTAAACCCCTCTCAGGGTTAGCGCAAAGAGAGAGTTAGGAACTGGGTTTAGTTTTGGTGGGTTGTGTTTCTGCCACATGTCAGCAAACTGAATTTCGGGGAAAGTAGTTCTCAGAGGTAGCTCCAGATAGCCTCATCTTTAACCCACCACCCTCACCCCCACCCCACCCTCCTGCTCTCCCATCCCCAAGACGGTGTCAGAGGACATATGGCTGAGCCAGAAGCACCTGGCAGCCCCTTCAAACTGGCAGGCAGATTGAAATTGTCACAACAGGGACTGGGAGGAAGACGAAAGCCCACGGATATCTCCAAAGAATGGTCTGGAATTCACAGGCTTACTGCCACTGAGAGTACACGGATGAGAGGGTAATGATAGGTACTAGGAGGGAGAGAGGAAAGCGGGGTTGGACGGAATGGCGGCTTCGATGGCGAGAAATTGAATGTGAGGGATCCTACTTTATTAGCAAGAAATTGATTTTTTACAATGTTCTTGCAACATAAAGGGCACATTTTCAACTGAAAAGACTGTTGCTGAGTACTGTTGCTCTCTATGGTTGGATACTTGCCATGTTGCCATGGTAATATGTGCGATATGTTACTTGTGCGATTGATCCCTGAATGAAACCACAGCAGCCAAGCAACACAGGAGGTTAATTCTGCGATCACACCATGTACTCTGTCACAAATGCGAATATGCAGGAGATGTTGCCAAATATGTTTTACAAACATATAAATATGTTTTACAAACATTTTTGTTACAAACTTTGATGCTATAGCTCCACCCATTAAGGATGAATTGAAAACAAATGAGATTTTGCTTTAGCAGCAACTCTTTCTGTGTGTGTGTGTTACTAAAACTCCTGTCTAGCTTTGACAGATCAATATACAATAAGACTTTGGGCGTGTTTGCTTCATTACTCATTTCAGTGCAATGTGCAGTCCATTGTGCTCTGACTAATAAGATGGATGTCGACTAAATGGACTTTGTTAGAAAGGTTTCCAAAATCATGTTTCAATTAAGCCCTTGCCAGTTTTCCAGTATTCTAAACGGTGAGAGGTGCCAATACAGAGAATCACAATGCATATTATAAGTTCAAAAATTGCAACACTGAGTGGCTCCTGGAAAGGTTAATTTTTTCCTGCAGTGGTTAAAATGAAGAAAATTGATTATCAATATGCGCGCCCAAAAGTGTGTATACTATATAACCTCTTCTGCCATGCATCATCAGCATCATACCCTGCTGTTTAAAATAGATTACTGTGTGTACTTGTCATAAATGATGGATTGTCATGAACTGGATCCATACGCTCACCAACCATTTCGCCGATGAGCAGGGAGTGACAGAGGGAATAGATAGACATAGTCAAGCTGACAGAAAAGACAGTCACTCTGTTTTCACAAGCCAGACAAGGTGGATTACACGGAGGAAACCATGGACAGAGGGACAAGATTCATCTTTGCTTATTCTTACAAGGTGATACATGTTGCCATTCTCACAGAATCTTATTGTTAGCCTGTTGTTATAAACATCAAATAGGTTTAGTTGTAAAGATTGGTGAGTGGGGAAATGGATTGAAGAAATTGGCATAGGCAAGCCAGATATACAGATATACCATGGACAGGAGGGTAGGACTGTAGAGCTCCAGAGGGCTAAGAGTGTACAGAGGAGACACTCAGCACTCAGCTGAAACTCAGCAAAAACGTACATGTTCGAAATGTAAACGTTGACTGGGCGAGTATTAGGGGGCTCTGATGAGTGCAGTTGCAACTGGGCCAAGCTTAGCAGTTTGTGAACAGTACAACATTTATGATTATGATTAGCAATATTGTACCTTGGCATAAGTAAAATCAGTCACTGGTTTAATGCACCACCCGGAGTGAGCATGCTAAGCGACCCAAATCAAACACACCCATGCTAAATCCTGAAATGCTCATGTTGGATCATCCAGCAGTGACTTCTGTTAGGAATTTCTACCTTCAGTGAGGCCTCTCTGCTGTTTATGACAATAATCCCTGTCACACTTGTGACTGCTGAGCCTCATTCATCTCAAAATGTTGAAATTATAAACTCTGAGAAGTGCAGTGGGACAGAGAGGCTGAGCGGACTGGTTATAGTGGGACAGAGAGGCTGAGTGGACTGGATATAGTGGGACAGAGAGGCTGAGTGGACTGGATATAGTGGGACAGAGAGGCTGAGTGGACTGGTTATAGTGGAACAAAGAGGCTGAGTGGAGTGGATATAGTGGGACAGAGAGGCTGAGTGGACTCAATATAGTGGGACAGAGAGGCTGAGTGGACTGGTTATAGTGGGACAGAGGCTGAGTGGACTGGTTATAGTGGGACAGAGAGGCAGAGTGGACTGGTTATAGTGGGACAGAGAGGCTGAGTGGACTGGTTATAGTGGGACAGAGAGGCTGAGTGGACTGGTT
>JBBPCS010000672.1:10066609-10134498 GCA_037974645.1 Hollardia meadi
AAACAGGACTGAATGAGTTTGGTGACATGGTGGTCAAAAGTCAAATGCTGGTCAAAGATGATACCAAGATTCTTAGCAGTAGAGCTGATGTTGGAGAGAAGTGGGCCAATAAACTGATGAACTGAAGTGGTGAAATTGTCAGGACCAATCAAGAGAACTTCTGTTTTGTCAGGGTTTAGGTGGAGGAAATTCAGAGATAACCAATCTTTAGTGGCGGCTAGGCAATCATGAAGGGAGGACAGTTGATTCAGGTTATTGGGTTTGGCAGAGAAATAGATCTGTGTATCGTCGGCATAGCAGTGATATGAAACATCTTGGAAGCGGCTAAATAAATGACCCAGAGGGAGCATGTATAAAGAGAAAAGGATTGGTCCGAGGACCGACCCCTGAGGGACCCCACACAACAGGGGAGCTGAGGAGGACACATGAGTATTAATAAAAACATTAAAATATCTATTAGTTAAATAAGAATAAAACCAGTTTAAAGCAGTGCCAGAAATGCCAACCCAGTTTTGCAACCTATTAATTAAAATGGCATGATCGATGGTGTCAAAGGCAGCGGTTAAATCTAATAAAATAAGGATAGAATGTTCACCTTTGTCAGCATGCATGAGAATGTCATTGGTAACTTTTAATAGTGCAGTCTCAGTGCCATGCTTGTTGCGGAAGCCGGATTGAAATTTGTCAAAGATGTTGTGGCCTCATCAGTCTCAGGAGTTGTTCTGTAATGACTTTTTCAAGGATTTTGGATAGGAATGGAAGCTTGGAGATTGGTCTATAATTTTCTAACTGTGAAGGATCCAGAGAAGGTTTTTTAAGGAGTGGCTGAACACTGGCATCTTTAAAATAGTCGGGTATGGATCCAGAAGCAAGAGAGTGATTGATAATTGAGAGCAAACTGGGACCTAGCACAGGAATGACTGATTTTAAGAATTTTGTGGGAATGATATGAAGGGGACTGGAGAAGGGACGCATATGAGATACGGTGTTTAGAAGGCAATGCAGGGAAATAGGTTCAAATTCGGTCAATAAAATAGAGCAGGTGATTGGGTCGGAGGGTAAAACTGATGGGGGAAAGTTGGACCTTAGACCATCGAACTTAAAGGATAAAAAGTTTTCACAGTCAATGGAAGAAGATGAGGCTGGAGTGGAAGGAAGAGAGGGATTTACAAGTCAGTTAATAGTATTAAACAGAAACCTTGGGTTATGATTATTGCTACTTATCAAGCCAGAAAAGTAGGCAGCTCGCAGATCTTTAATGGTTTGGTTCAAATTAATCAATAACTCCTTCATGTGGAGGTGGTGAACTTCAAGTCTCGACTTTTTCCAACAACGTTCAGCCTTCCTATATTCCCTTCTTTGCTGTCTGATGTTGTCGTTTATAGAGCAAGTTGAACCTTGAACAGGTTGTGAATGACTTGCTGCTGTGCTCAAGGCTCACAGATTGCTGTTCAAACAGGTGAGTATAACAACAAACTCAGTGTGATGTGTGTAACTCTCTCCCCAGAAGACAATTTTAATGTTGCTAGGCAACGTTGGGCTGTGTGTGCACTACACGTTGTGAAAAAACTGTGCAGCTCTCTTCTTTCTTTCAAATGTATTTTTGTTGCCATTTCATTTACTTCTGAACAAGTAATGGGAACCATCCCTTCACACAGAGGTCCTGAGGCTAACAAGCAAATAACCTATCACCTTCTAACCCTGGTAGGGGCACTGTCAACCCCTGGTCACCCCTACAACTCCACTGGATAATGTTGCTCCGTAACTGGTGTGTCTTATCAACTTAAAACTTGATATGGCCAGAGATGGATCGGCTAAATACTATTCATATTCAAACTAACACATATTTTACATCAAATAAAGGGACAGTTCCTCTTGTTGGCACTTCCCTGCTCCCTAATCATGTGAGGCTTCTTCTCTTTACACATCCATGATCCACTTTCCCTTGCCTTTTGAATTATGCTGGATGTTGGAAGGAAAAGCCAAGCAGTCACATCAACTTTTATAAGCATTAAAGATGGGAAGGCGCCTTTCCTCCAACTTAAGTAGTAATCTTAATAGGAAATATTCCTATAAAGGCATGGCTATCGCCACTCACAGATTGCCTCCGTTTGTTTCTTCCCAGTCCACAGGGCCACTGTGTCTCTGGCTATGTTGGTGACTGTATTTCTAAACAAAGTGACAAATGCTATGAAAGTCTTCAGACTGAAACTTTTAAAAAGGAAAACCCTGGTTGCTGAATTCTGTTCTTCTCTATCCCTCATTCTGTTGCTACAAAACGCTTCACTTGTCACCACAGACTCCCAAGCTCCTTTAATAAACGCTCCAAACGAAAATGTCTGGCTTTGAGTGGCAGAGTGTGACTGTTTAAAACCATTGGGATTCTGGTGTAATCCTACAGAAGACGCAGGCGTAACCCGACTTTAAAGTCGCCTTGTCGCTCCACATCCAACTGAAGAACCTGAAGAGGAGGGGCTAAGGATTGTAAAGAGAGGCTCTCATGTAAGAAAAAGTCAAGTGTACATGTTGGCTTTCCAGGGAACCAGGCTCTATTTGATACATTTTGAGTGGATAGACCCATATGTTTTTCGTAAAGGCATTGCATCTGACATTTAGCTTAAAATAGAGTGAAATGTGGGTTACTTCCACTGAGGGAGTCCCATAGATGAAACTTTGAGGACTGTCAGTCAGTAGATGCAGTTTATGTCGAGTGAACAGGTTGCTTAGGAACCGATCAAGGATAGAATACTATTGTTATGTGTTAGCCTGCACAGCACTGTCATTAAACAGCGAACAAGAAATTCTACATTACAAGGATTTTTTTTAAAAGGAGGACATCGACCCATGGCTCAAGGTCTAAGAATGGTCAAAGGATTTAACTGAATGCAGCTGCAGATCATTGTACGGTGAATTGCATCAACTTAAGTTGTTTTTCCTGCTAAAGGGGGAAAAATAACTTTCCCAAACTTTCCATTTCTTTTTTTTTTTTGCTCTTTGTCTTTTTAGCAGACAGCTGTCTAAGACAAGATGCTGCTTCCACTGGAGACCTCATTCTTTTCGCTCACGCGCTCTTTGCCTCCTAGTTGCCAGGAAAAAGCACAGAAATGGGGCAGATAACAGTTCAATGGGGGAGCAGAGACTTTAGAGGGTCTGGAGGGAAGTAGCAAGTTTCTAGGGCCCGTCCTGTCAAACCATCAAGCTCTTTTGATGCATAAAAACGAAAAAGGAAGACAGAGTGAAAGAAAAAAATGTGAGAAACAGAAAATGAGAGGAAAGCAGAAAAACGAGAGGAGGGAACTAATCTGTTGACTGAAGTAAAATTTATGTGTGGAGAGTTAACAAGATTTAAAAAAAAAAAACTGATCTATGTGAAAAAGAAACAAGATCTATCCGTGTTGGGAATATTGTAAGCACCAGGCATAATTTTTAGTAAGGAAGAAAGCAGATTGAAACCCTGATGAAATATGACCAAGACAGTCAATATCTTGCAGCCAGAGAAATGACTTATTGAAATACAGAAAAAACAACATGATATCCTGTCTCCAATTTAAGAATTAAATGTCTATTATTAAGGTATTAATAATTTCATAAGTACAGTGTTGATGATTAATTACAATACACAGTCAGTCAGTGCAAGTGAAAATGATGCTGGGTGGCACCAAAGGCCTATCTATCAAACCAACAAATCAAATTGTAATCATTAAGACCATAAAAAGGTTACAATTTCAGTAGAAAATTTGCGTGCGCTCGCTTTAGCCGAAAGCTGCCTCAATAAATTTAGTGGCGGATTGAACTGGGCACCTTCTTACTGTGAGTTGAAGCAACAAAGAACAAAATTACATGCATTTCCAATGAAGTCATGACAGGGAACATAACAAATTGAGAATTAAAACACCACCTCCTGAGAATTTACTTAATACACAGCATTATGATGGTTGCCCACAGCCCCAACGTAGGAAAGAAGACTATAAAATATGCAAACAAACAGATATGCATGAATAAATAAAGTCTTATCAGTTCGAAGCTCTTTGACACATTTGTAACATCACTAGGGGCTTGCTGGTGACAGCCCCACCTCACTTTTTACAGAGGGTTTTGAAATAGCACTGTCAGGAGAGACCCCTCAGAGGTTCAGACACCTGTCTAAAATCAAATTCCCTTTTATTTCCCTGCCTCCCAGAGACTGAGGAGCAAAGACATGGGACTGTGTTGTCTGTTACAAACATCTTGGTGCGTCCGATACACGCAGTTGTGTTGCATTGTGTTATATGATTTGGAAGGGGTTTTTCATATTCCTTGAACTTCTGGTGCATTGCTGAGGTGTTTAGCCAATGATTGTCCTTGCAATCATGTCAATAATAATTGTGTCTAGTTCTCTGATTTATTTCTTAAAGCAGCCTTTCTTTGTCTTTTCAGACTTTGTATCTCTTGTAACGATGAGTTCTGTGTGTTTGAAACAAACTCTAACTGCAGCTGATAATATATGTAAAATGCCTTGGTAATGTAAATGACACTAAAATAGCTACAGTAAAACTTTCATGAAGCAGGTTGAATTATTGCCTTATATTGATGGTCAATAAAAACTACCAAACTGTAAATCTGCCAATACTACATTAGCCATGCCAGAGGCATGTCTTATAGGTGGTAAAGTCAGTCAGTCAGTTAGTTGGTGGGTGGGTCCTCAAAGGATGAATTAGAATTACTTTGATGATCCTGACTCCGGTGCCACCATGAGTTCTTTTTGTCATTTTTAGTTTAATGTCTCAACAGCTATTGA
Organism: Hollardia meadi; assembly: GCA_037974645.1. Lineage (NCBI taxonomy): Eukaryota > Metazoa > Chordata > Actinopteri > Tetraodontiformes > Triacanthodidae > Hollardia > Hollardia meadi. The sequence continues at coordinate 10,071,387 of JBBPCS010000672.1, forward strand.
ATGGGTTGCCATGAAACTCCGAACACACATTCATATTCCCCTCAGGATGACCTGTAATCGCGTTAGTGATCCTATAGCTTGCATCCTATTGTATTTAGGGCGTGTCCATCTCCATTTTGCTAGTTAAACAGCACATAATCTGGGCGCCAAGTAGGTAGCATGGCGCGAAAGGGGTTGTATTTATTTCCATTTAGACCAACACGCCCATGGGCGCAAGTATATTTGCTACTTACACAACGTCGGCGCTGGGTTATGAAAATGACAACAGCGTTGATCGGAAACTAGGAATGACATTTGCAATGCACCGCGTGCCACTTTGCGCCAGGATTAAGATAGAGCCCCAAATTTTAATTTGTCCAAAATTTTGTTTTTTTAACAAATACCTGCAAAACCAAAAAAATCTCATCAATCTCAGCTGTACTATGTATTTAGTGCTAATTAGTATAGTGACTATGGGAAATATCAAACCTTTATTTATTTAGCAATTTCTTTGTGATCATAATGACACAAGTTTATTCATTAAGATATAGGTCTTGAGATCATATTAGCATGCTGGTGTTAGAATTTTGCTCAAAGCACTGTCTTGGTACAGCCTCACAGAGGTGCTTGCATGACTGTGGAAGCTTGTTAAGGTATGAAGCCTAAGTCAAGACTTCAAATCTTTACTTTATGATTGCAAAAGAGTTGTGAATACCACAATGAAACACTGAAGCACACTACACACACTTTGCCACTTTGTAGTGAAACTTTAGGGATTGATTAAGATGAGAAAGGGTCCATGAGGATGGGTAGGAGGATAAAGTTGGATGATAAATGACATCAGAAGAGTGAGTGCATTTATAGCAGGAAAGATTGATTCTTCCAAGAGACTAAGGAGAAACGGCATGGCTGCAGCTCTGACACTGAAGATCCTTCAATTCTGGCCGTATTCATCCCTCCTTCCTCGAACAGGCCATCAGACGCCATGATTGACATCATTCTTCCATCTATGTGATTACAGCTCCTTTCCCTCCTCCGTACTATCTGTCTTCTATCTAAGCCCCAAACACAGCTATCTGTAGGGAATTCGTTGCCGTCATTGTCCGAGGAGGAAAGCAGGCATCAAGAGATTGTTAGAAAGAAAGAATCTGTGCGATCAAACAGGCTGTGACACAGATCCTCTGAATTTGTCAGTTTGTCACTATCACTTAACTACAACCACTAGGCCGTCTCCAACACCAAAACTGCTCATGCGAACTCAAAGATCACGTCAGCTGTAGTCTACAATGAAGGGGGAAAAAGAATCGATGCAAATAAAAACTCCAAATAATTTCTCAGCAACCCCTAAACCTCCTTTGCTATCCTCTCTGTGTCACTATTTAAAACAATTGGGAGGCCCTATGGTGATAACAGAGCTCTGGGGGAAAGAGAGAGAAAGAGAAAGTTTGATGAAAGACCATGGAGGAGGAGAAATTGCAAGACACACAGATGAAAGAAAAATGTCACACTGAGTTGTCATGGGACCATCATGCAGGCATGCATGTCCAGCAGGCTTGGTGTTCCATGTGAGAAGAAGTTCACAGCAATGGCCTCTGAGGAGCAGCCATGCTCTGAGGGCAACACAACTAGCAAGGAAGCCAAATCCCAACTGTGCGAAACACTACAACCCCCTGGACTTCTACATTTTCAGGCCATTTTAGTGTCCAAATAAAACTTGTCTTTCATATATACTATAAGGTGTCTTGTTGTTACAGTCATGGGCATTAATTCTGAATGTAGAAAAAAATAAACACCTAAAGATGCCTTTCCTTGTAGTATTTCATAATCAATAAACCTTCATTTATTTGCCTTGGTATTTTTAAAGGTATTTTTTTAATAAAAATTATACAGAATTATAAATTAATAAGAGGTATGTTTGGTAGTGCATTTGCATTGATGGACAAATCTCTTAACACTCACACTCACTCACACTGGGTGTCAGATGCTTTTTTTTCTACCTTTGCTTCACTGCTATCTCAAGCCATGGCTGATTTTCTGAATCCAAATAATTAAAAAAAAAAAAAAAAAAAAAAAGGACAAAGAGTTTAATCAGTTTTTTTTATCCGTTATATGCTGCAATGAGAGGAGTATGCTGGGTGAGTGTAGTGGTGGCTGTTTCAATTAGCTCACAGGCTTCACTTCACAAATGGTTTATATATGGATAATATCATTAAAGCCTTCTTTTGTGAGACTTTTTTTTAAAATTTTGTTTTAACTTCAACCCTATCACAAGACAATAACTTGGATATTGCAGGACTTTGCAAAATTACAAAGTATTATATCCAAAGCCAACATTTTTTTAAATTCTTGGCTTAATATCTACGCATGGGAACAATGGAATCGTAGAAGTGAAAAGGTGCGATGTGTAAAATGTCATTCCCAGGTCGTCAAATACTGATGCTTTGGGTTTCCTGGGTCGTCAAGTACTGATGACCCAGACTGTGGAAATGGTAAATAAATCATGGTTATGATATGGTTATCCTTCGGGAGCGAACACACATGGTTAATTTTGCTATGAGGTAACTGTGACAAAATCTTAACGACCATGAATTGCTGTTTGGCCACTGCCTACAAGCTACATGACACAGCCTGAGATTTCTGTCTTTTTGTGTGTCTTATGGATAAATTTTGGGTTTAACTATATAGTTTTGGTGTAATTTTATGTATGTAGTATATCTTCCTGTCTTGCTGTTCCCAACAGTGTGAAGAAAGACAAAATTATTATTGAATGAATCCTGTATCTTAATGTGAAATGAATATGATTCCCAGTATCTGCAGAATCTCATAGCACACCAGGCCAACCCATGATGCTGTATTGTTAATGTTTTATACTAAATGTCTTTTTAAAGTACTTGCACTCAAAAGTCACCTCCATCAAACTTTCTTGCTATTCTCTTTGAAAGAGGATGTAAAGAATAGTTTGACCGCTACAGATGGTTAAAAAAAAAAGAAAAAAGAAGACATCTTACCTCTGCACCTCCTTCTGTAAACTCAACCAGCATCGACCAATGGGAAATCAATGCACTGACTGCCGCTGTGTGTGTCAATGAAATGCTTGGAAGTGCAGTCCAAATAATGCACCCACGTGGCTTCAGACAAACAGAAGCAAGAGAGGACACAAACAGGCACGCACACCTATACTAACATCAACACACACACACACACACACACACACACACACACACACACACACACACACACACACACACACACACACACACACATACAAGGACAATTAAATAAATACAAATCAACAGGGTGTCTTTTAGGTAGATTACTTCATTGCCAAGGATTTTTTTTTCAGACCCATGAGATAGCCTTTTCTAAGTGTTTCTGTATTAAGAGGGAAAAACACACACACACACAAAACAATTTTAATCCAGGGATAAAAACTAGACATGAAAAGTTTTAGGGAAAAAGTGTTAGCTGTTTCACTTGGCTTTCCTCACTGTCACACCTGGGTAAATGGAAGATTTTGTACTTTGTACTGTAACACATCAACTGAAATGTGACTCACATATTTCTGAATACCATCTGGGTGTTCTTAATATAACCTCAACCATCTGTGTCAGCACATATATCCCTGACAAGAAATCCGACTTATATACTTGAGGTAAAATTTTACCTCAACACAGACGCACTGAAGAGAACAGAGGAAAAATCAGCAATACATCATCAGTACAAGATATTGCACTAACTGTTTGTTTTTTTCTTTTTTTGGCAAAATACCTTAATTTGCTTTCTGGCAGGGAGTTAGATCAGAAGATTGATTACAACACTGTCAGAAGCCTGTTAGCTTAGCTTAGCATAAAAACTAGAAACAGGGTACAACAATTAGCTAAAATCTGCTTGCCAGCACCTTTAAACCTCACTAACAATCGTGTTTGTTTAATCCATACAAAGACCAAAGTGTAAAAACTACAATTTGTCATTTTACAGAAGTTATTTGTAGGGCTATTTGTGAGAGTGGTACCTACAGTATCCTCTCATCTAGCTTGTCAACATAAAGAGTTTCCCAAAATGTTGAACAAGGCCTAAAGTACACTGTACAGGATCCAAGTATGATTATCAAGTTATATCACTTCACAATACTTAAACAAGGAATGGGTAATGCATTTTACACAACATATTATACTAATACAGCTCGTTCTACCCCTTGGCATCCATGGCGGGCGCGTTAAGCCTTCCCTTTAGCATCTCTGGGCAACGCGCAAACACTTGCTCAAAAACCATGTGGTTAGGTTTAGGAAAAGATCAGTGACGTTTGGTTAAGTTTAGACAAAAAAAACCTACTTGGTTAGGTTTAGGAAATGACTGGTGATGCTTGGTTTCAGCAGGAATTCGGACGCGAACTCCGGTCTCCTGGGTCCACTCAACCCCAACCCTCAACCACTCTTGGCACTTTCTCGCTTTGGAAAGTACGTCGCAAGTCATCTGATACTGTCGGACGGCTTTACATTGCAGGTAGATTAAACACTTGTGCGTCTCTGCCTGACACCAAACGGTACCTTATGCGTCCAGATGAGACGCGAGGGGCGGTGACAAAACATATATCTGACGAGCTGGGGATGAGAACAGGCTGTACATTATCATCATCTGACTTCGAGTAGAGTTGTTGCTCCTTCCGTACAGAGCAGCCAGCTGGTTTGGACATCTGATTGGGATGCCTCCTGGGCACCTGGTCTCTCCGGCAGTTGGCGCAACTTTCCAAACAGGCATTATTTGAATAAACCGACTACATACTGAGAATCTAAATGTTACGTTCTTCGCTAAGAAATATTAAAAGGTGCCGTATTATTTGAAATTATTTAATTTTATTAATTTTTGACAGATGATTGCCTCTAATTGGCCAAATAAATGATTGACAGTCACCCGCTTATTAAGAGTCTCCAGTCTGCTGACACACCCAACTCGATAAATCTGCTCTGAAGTACTCGGGACATTTGCACGAGAATTTTGAGCATGGAAACATGCCATGAAGATCATTTTTTTGTCTTTGCATGATCATTTTTTTTAACTTGTAAGCCGTGCCGTATTTGTTTGCAAATGCATTAGTTTGTTAATTTGCGTTGCAAAGCACGCTGTTTTCAAGTGAATCATAGGACATTTGTAAACCATGTTTTGTTTGTTTGTTTTGGCAGTAAATTTACTCTATAGACAGGGTCACTAGCTGAGGTCCATTTGCTTGTCTGATTGTCTCCCGAGCTGCTACCTTCTGTTGTCTCACTCTTGCTCATGCTGTTTAGTTCTTAATTTAGCCTTCACTGAGCCCAGGAAGATTACAATGGCCTACAACAGGCCATGGTGTACTGTGATGCTGTGCTCTACACGCAGGAAGTGGAAGAGGGACAGGGGGGTAAATCAAGATACATCCCTGGGTTGATAGATTCTGAATGGAAGCGATAGAGAACATGGAGCAAGGTCGGCATCCATTAGCCATGCCTTGAAGTCACAGATGGATAACTCCTTAATAGAAGGGTCAGTCTGTGCTGTTGCTGGTAACACCTTTGTCTCACACTGAATGTTTCATAGTGTCTGCCAGCAGAACCTGAAAACACACACATGCACAGAGGCTTGTAGACATGTGACAATCACATGTGTGCATCAGACATATGCTGGCCTAGTTTCCTGTATTGATGCCATAGTATTTGAGCTACTTGCTTTTGTGTGAAAAACAAACTTCACAAAACATACACAGCGGTATACATACGAAGCAGTCATTAAAATCAGTAATAAATATGCATCCATTGGGCCGGTCAAGGCATTTCTGAAAATGCTGCAACATATTGTTGAGAAGCTTTACTTCCCCATGCCCTGTTAAAACATAATCATAAAAATCGTAAAAAAAATTATAATTTTTTTTTCATCCATCTTACCATTTACAGTAACTTAAAAACAGGCCCATAATTCATTAAGTACCATTATTATATGGTCTATTAATATGGCAGTAGATTTCTGTCATATGTCACAAGTGTGATGAAACATACTCACAATCAAAATATACATGCGCAGATATTAACTGCCACTCGCACGGCACAATATTAGTTCTTCTACACAAATTCAACAACCGAGATGTTGTACAGGCAGCTGTGAGCAGGAAAACAAAACGTAGGAAGAGGCAAAGAATGGCACGTGCATGCATAGATCTAAGCAGGAGGTGCACAAAGCAGCCACCACAAGCGAGAGAATTCCTGCTTGGAAAGCGCTGGAGAGCACACTCTCATGGGTTCTGCTTGCACAAATTGACCTTTGGTAATTTAGGGCAGTAACCAAGGTAGGTGCTGGCCCTCTTAGAAACTTTTAATGTGATCACACCCTCCTTAAACCTCCTATCTGCCTGACAGGAGTGGAGGTCTTGCACTAATGAAACAATGGAGGGTTGAAGAGCTTTTTAGCAATAAAAGCCAGATCTGGTGTTGTTCACTGCCGCAGTCCTCTGGATCCCAAACCTGCTTGGCAATGACGATGCCAATGTCATGCTGTCACCTTAGCAGGGCCATTATTACACAGGCATTCTTAATAGCCCTATAGATTAAAGTCCAGAGGAACAAGACACCAACAGATTAAAAAAAGAAAGATAGGAAAGAGGATGATGAATTGCCTCAGATTGCCAGGCAATCATGCATAAATTACTAGGATGTGCCTGGGTATAATAACCAGCGCTGATCGCTCACTCTCTGGGAGCTGTTGTGTAAGGAGTAGTGGGTGGAGATGTAGAGGGAAAGAGATGGGTGGCGGGTAAAGAAAGGAGCGGGTCGCGGCTGTCTACTCAATCACATCACCGTCAAGGGTATCGCCCTGACACTGTCTCCACTCTGTGCCCTGAGCATCCCCACAAATCTCCTGATAGACAGACGCAGCAGTCAAACAGCACCCTCATCCCCCCAGCCAGGGCCTCCAAGGTTCCCTGGGTATGTCTCTGTGGCCCCACAGGCTGCCATCGGGAGCCCCCGACAACAACTGATTATTCAGGATGCAGGCTAACAAGAATCTGCCATGTGGATCTCAAAACAACATGTTCTGGTTGTGAATACATCATGAAACAGGGGGGAACAGGCTGTCTTCTGTGTCGGTCTCTCTGGATGTGCTGCACTTGCCGTTGCCGAGGAGATTCAGGAGGAGCAGCTTTGGGTAGGATTATTTAAACCAAATTATTGACTGTAGCATCTGGGTCCAGTCCACATAGCACACGCTCAGATTGTACAACCCCTATTCCAAATGAGTTGGGACAATGTAAAAAATAAACAACATAAAAAAAACATAATCCTTTTTGACACATATACTCAATTGAAAACAGTACAAAGACAATATATTTAACGTTTTATCGCATCATCTTTTTTTGGTAATTTTTGTCAATATGTGCTTATTCTGATTTTGATGCCAGCAACACATTTCAAACAAGTCGGGACAGGGGCAGCAAAAAAAATGGGAAAGTTGTGGAATGCTCAAAAACACCTGTTTGGAACATTGCACAGGTTAGGTTCATTAACAGGTGATGGCATCATGATTGAGTATGAAAAAGCAACCTCAGTCATTCACAAGCAAGGATGGAATGAGGTTTATCACATTGAATAAAGAATATCACTACTCTGGAACACTTCGTAAAAATGTAAACACGCTTTGTTTTTAATAATTGTATTTTGTTTTTTATTTACACAGCGTTCACACTTTTTTGGAATCAGGGTTGCGTAAAGCAGTATGTAGAAGTTTTATACAGTGAACCATTTGTACAATATTAAATAAATATAGTTTTGTATGAGAACAGTGACCAAAATCTTCCACCCGTCCCTGGTAAAGTGTTAATTTTAGCGTCGAGTAAGTGTAGATCTAATTAAATTTGTTTTTGTGGGCAGCCTTTAGATATTTAGCTCTGCATCAGCTCATACAACAATCACAGTGGAATAGGCGAGTTATAGCTATTATTATTGCGTAATATTTGTCAACATGCCATTACAACATTCCCAAACTTAGCAGCATATCGTAAACAAGTCCTTTCCATCATTTAGCTGTTTTGCAGATTTTTCCTGAAAAATTCTGAGGTGCAAGCATGGAGCACCAGAACAAAAATCTACCCAAATATATTTATCCTTCAATATAGTCGAGTTTTCTCCTGCTCCATAATGTGTACCCTGCCACATCAGCGCTACTGTCTGTGCCATCTGTAACAAGTCAAACAGCCAGTGAGCTTGGCAGGAGTTCAGGCGAGCCACAGTTGACTCTCCACCGCAGGGGGCCTCACAGGGACCATCTCTCAGACTAGTACAACACCTCAGTGCCCAGGCATTCGTCTCCCCTCTCCACATCCTTCTTCATCAGCATCGCTTGGTATGCTCCTCGCTTAAAACCTGATACTGCAGTCTCTGGTCTTTTAAGTCCCTGTATCTCTCGCTCTCTCTGGTTCCTTATAGCCCAAGTGGTGTAATAATGCTAACGCAGCAGGGAACTGGGGAACAAAACAAACTCAGGCCACTTAACTCAATAGTATTCACAATGGTAAATCAGGCAGAAATACAAAAGTGGTTGCCAACCATCCAGCCCAATCAAGCACATGCATGCGTAGGGAGAGCCAGTGAGTGTGTTCCCCCTCTGTGACTCATTATATGCCTGATAATAAGCAGAAAATGTACGTGAATGGGCAAAAAGGAAGCACTGGTTAATATTTACAGGGCAGTTTGTCTCCATCATACCCTATACCCACAGCACAGAGTGAGAAAAGAGGATTAATAGTCCCACTTTTCCTCCCATTAATCCATGAAGACGCTATAGAGCAACTCCACTCCTCCCTCTTTGTTTTTCTTTCTCTCCTTTATATCTCCATTGACCCTGAGTTTAAAGTAGAAATACAGAGCAGTGTTGGTGTTTGTACAGATGGCGGCTCTCTCCAGCAGTATCTGAAGGAAATGAAAAGACAGAGCGGACGTCTGTCACCCCTTGTCTCTAAATAGCAGGCGGCAAAGAAACAGACAGAACAAGAGAGAATGTGAGAAAGAGATGGATGGGTCGTTATGCCAGGACAGCCGGGGGCCTCGGGGATTAGTCAGGGAGATGGGTACTTAGAGTGCCCAAATAAAAGTACACACTCAACCTTTTTAAATACCACATGCATGCACGCAGAGATGCACCCAAATGGACACTCAAGCAGATATGGAGAGCTCATCTGGCACTAACATATTTGGTGTGCATGAGCTTAAACTGCAGCCTGATGTTCATCTGAGCTTCACTTCATAGCTTAAGCCAGTTAGCCAAGGTTTACTCATCTGGACCGAGCTGCAAGTGGATCACACTAAAGGCATAACGTTACACACACGGAGTAGAGCCCACTAACCAAGGAGCCAGCTGCCAACTTATGGACGGCTCAAGTGCTGTGGTGTACTATCCAGGCTTGGCACCGCAAACATATAGTGCTGCCACCACTGGTCTCTGCAACATCACAAATACGCCAGGCGTGCACACAAAGCATGCAACATGAACAAGCTGCTGACCTGAGAGATTTGAGCTCGCCTCCAGGGTAGAAGCACTCAGTATCTAACACTCACATGTACTGCGAGCATATAGAACATCAAAGTCCACACTCAGTGACCCATAGAGATGCATAAAGATTGCACAAATTGGATCTACTGTATGTCTGTTTAAAGTGGCAGTTCACTATTGTACTATCAACCTTGGAGAAAGGAACTAATAAAAGTGTGCTTTTGTACCCTTTCCTTGTCTTTATTTAATTTGTCCTTTAAATGGATTTCCCGAAGGTACTGTGTCTAAGTAGACCTCAAGCAGAAATAGCTCAAGTATTTCACTGGTATAGTGTGGAACATTTGCAGGAGTAGATTCCAGAAGAAAAAAAAGATTATAGCAGGGTATAGAACAAAGAAATCATGTCTGCCATTAAACAACGGGGTAGAAATCCATCTCCAATAAAAAAAAAAAGTTATCTTACATCGACTTACATTTACTTGATTTCACTTGAATTTCACATGTGATGCAGTGACCACGATTGGTCAGCTGCAACCCTTTTCATTTCTAAAAGAATCAATAAGGGTTAATACCTTAACTTATGGTTTGCAAGTCTCATGTGTCTGTCTTCCATTGGTCTTTTTTGATGTCCTGACTTCACACTGTAATGGGAATCAAGACGGCATAAAAGCCACAACAAAGAGAGAATGTAGGTGGCTTAAGAAATTGAATAGATTGATATACAGCTATTGTACTGATTATTATCGTGGTCCAAATGGCCCAATCAATAAAAGCATGGAACATATACAGTATAGCCTGTCCTCACCAAGAGTAACAAGTACGAGAGAAGACCAACAAGATGAATACAGGGCAGGGAAGAAGGACTCCTGCTTCTAAAGGGTGAGCTTGTTAGTAAAAGGAGACGACATAAAAAGCACTGAATGAGCACTCAAACATTCATCCACAAACGGACACAAATGGATAACACATATATTTATCTGACGGCCGTACGTGTCCCTGAGTGTTCTTGAACATTGTCCCTGTGCCGTCAATACAACTGAAGCAGTTAACTTGCCTCCTAACTTGCCAGGCTTTGCCATTTTGCCTGCTGTCCATTCTGCACGACAACCAATAGACCGCACCTTGCTTGGTGGATAGATGAATGGGAAAGGGGGAAGGAAAGAAAAACAATAGCGATTGATATAAATGATCTGCCGGCCGCGAGAGGCCCCTAGGCAGGGGCGAGCGAAGGTCCGCTCGATACCAATTGATCGTGGGAGGCCCAGGCATTCGTCTTAATTCTGACTAATTAGGGTAGAGGCTGACGAGGAGGGGGTTAGAGGGACAAGTTGTTGGTGTGTTTGTGCATGTGTGTCTGTGCCTCACTGGGACCTCCCAGATTACAAAATCAAGCCCCCATGTTTACAAAGTGTGGAACAAGTGGAGGATTAAGGAAATCAGTTTAGGAAACAACAACCGTCACCACATTAGTGTTGCTGCCAAAATAATTCCCCTGTCTGCAGTGGGTTGCCTGACAAGCAGGATGGGAGTAAATCCTCTAACTTTTTTTTTCATTTTTTATCTTGTTTGTGTGAGAACTGCTAATTATCTTCTGCCAGCACACGTCTGGCCTTTGGTAGCCAAGAGGCAGTACAAGAGAGATGCTTTTCTTGCCTCACCCATTCTACAGATAGACATCAAAGCCTTTTAATTGGCAGGAAAGAAAAGTTACGCTTGATCGCTGGAACAATCGAGGAAAAAAAAAAAAGAAGCATGATTTACGTGCAGGGTTCCCCAGTGTGAAAAATTGTGCGACGTATGCTCCTGGTGTGAAGGTGAAAAACAAAACAACTGTGGACACTTGAGGCCAGTTGCTTTAGTGTGCAGTCCTACAGAAGAATATATATTCGAGGGAACCTGAGAACGAGAGATGTGGGCTCGGAGGTGGTAACAGTTTAGAGGCAAAGCCTTTTCAAAAATCGCGGCAGGGCAATTGGAGCAAACACTGAGCTGTTCAGAGGCCAGCTTAGACTCAGATTTCTATCTGTCACTCCCTGAGGATGTCAGGAGTGGAAAGTGGAAGGTGGCGGGACGGATGCGTCGCCATGAATAAGGGGCAGCAGCTGGGACAGTTCTACCTGACTTGAGATAACAATCTGATGACAGAAACACACACAGACATTTATGTGAAGGTGCATGAGTTGGCCCCATGCAGGTCTGGACACAAAAGACAAAAGGGACAAAATATCAGCGAGTAGAAGTGACAGACAGGCAGCATATCTGTATCAGACAAGATCCCATTGTTGAAGAGACACAAAAAAGCTCAGGCAGGCCAGGCTGACCTGCACCCTTTGTCACTCACTCTCAAAGGCCAGGAGAGACTGATACACTTGAATATCAGCCACTCGCTCTTGTTCTTTGACACATAAACTTTACTGCCCTTTCCACCTCCGGCACCCTGTTCCCTGCCAGTTATTCATATCCTGGTCCACCTCGCTTGTGCCACCGCCCCCCCCTTGGGCAGTGCTCTATCAGTTCACAAACAGAAAGCACACAAACTAACTGTGGGTGTCTGGATCTCCTCACCCTGACTATAAAAACCGCAGACGCTGTGTCATTCCACTCACATCAAATGAACCAATCAGGGTGGACATGTCCCCTGAATTCTCTGCTCGTCAGCTCAAGTGTGATGTCCTAATGACTGGCTGGCTGTTGATACCGGTCCACATAACACTGGGCCCTGAGGGGGACAATTAGGGAGAGTAGGACATGTTTTCCTTGATAAATGTTGTCAGTGCTGGTATTGGTACTAATAAGCTGTAATTTGCTGTTGTAGACTCTGATGACACACACTGTAACAGCACAACTATAGACAGATGGGTGATCCCTACAAGGTTTTACATTAAATCAACACAAACGCTTCCATTAACTCAGAAGGGTCGAATCCACAAATATGTATGCAGTGTTTATGAGATTAGGCCTGTGTGACACACCGAAAACTCACCAAATGTTTGAGGGAGGAAGACAAATGTCAGTCCCACCAGGACGTTTGTAGTGATAACAGCCCAAGCAGCAGCATTTCTAAAAACTATGTCATGAAATTGGTGTTGGTGACGAAGAATACGTAATTCTTTAAAGAACTCACTGAAAAACTGCATGTTTATAAGTTTTATTTTGATGGGTAAATTAGGTTTACCATGTAGTACCTCTTCTCAGGCCGAATACCAAAAATAAAACAGTTATTCTAGGATATTAGTTTACTAATGCGTCAGTTTTGGAACAGTACAAGTAATCTGCTGTTATTTGAATTGATGGGGCTCCTTCAATTGTGACTGCCGATTGATTTTATTTGACGTAAGCTTGTAACACTGTTTTAAAACTGTTCTAAAATTTATTTTAGAATGAGAATTATTTTTACATGGCAAAGGACAGTTACTGATGATATTTGTAAGCTTTGTTCTGATTTGACCATACTGTCGGAATATTGGGAGAATTTGACAAAACTGCAAGCTTTAATTTAATGCCAGGATTTGCAGAATTCGCATTGATTCTTGCAATCGCAAACACTCAATTTTTGCAGAGGCTGATTATTAATTGATCTATTTTGATTAATCAATTAATCATTTTGTCTATAGTACAATGTAAATGTAATGACAAATGACCACCTGAGGTTATTAACACTGAAAAACATTCAATAAACGCAAACACATTCAATTAACAATATGACATTGAGTCCAAGCAAAGTAAATCCTCACATTTAATAAACTTTAATCAGTATGACACTTCACTTGATGAATGACTTTTGACTAATCTATTATCAAAACTGTTACAGCTAAATTTTCTGCTGATCAAATCATCGATTAATCAACTACTCATGTCAGCACTGTTTGACGGCTACTGAAAAAAAAAATCTTTGGATGGATTTCCTCTTTAACACTTCAACATGCATGACAGTGTGTTAAGCTCTCTCCCATCAGATAAAATAAAAGCTCTCCTCAACGGCCGTGAGCCGAGGGACCAGATAAAGAATAGGAGACAGATCATCATAAAGACACTTTGAGAACACAGGTGGCGTGAGACTGTGCCGCGCTGTCTGATGTGTGGGTGAGTGACGGCTACCAGTCGAGCGGAGTTGACTCAGTCCATCAGCAGACGCGACACCAGCGCCAGTCTGCAACGCCATTCCAACAATCAGCGTGAACATCTGAGCATGAGACTCGCCGGACTGCTCTTCCCCTCTCTCCCAACTTATACTTTCCCCTCTGTGGTGCCACCCTGCCAGAACAGTGATGGGAGGATGTGTATTATCAGCAGCGTGACAATGTGGTGTCACCCTAAACTGTCATGTGCTCATTCACTTGAGTCAATATTTACCCTGATTTGAGTAGCCTTGTTAGGCAGTCATCTGACAGCAATTCATCTGATTGCAGACTTCATATCCATGGGAAATTTGCTTGCTGGATTGGCAGGGCATTTAGAGAAATACAGGAAAATATCGGGGCTTGCACGTAAACACCTACAGTACCTTGAGATATCACCCTGACGCTGTTTTGTGAGGAAGAGGGGGGAAATTGCATTCAGCTGTCAACAGCAAAATAACAATTCATTTTAAACGGAGGTGACTGATGTGTCAAAGTGGATAATAAGTGATGACGGTGGAGGTTGCTCTGCTTTCACTACGCACACAACTCAGTCAGCGTTTCATGCATTCATTTACAGAGACCCTTGAAAGTAGCCTAAGTACAGCAAAATCTACAGTATCTATTTTCTTTTCATATCATCCCTCTGAGAAACACCCAAAATCCATCCTTTATGCCCCATACCAAGCCAGATCTTCAATTTAATTTCCCATCTGTGGCCAGCTTGAAATATTATCCAAGAAATGAGATCCGTGCCCCTGAATACAGAGTGTGAAGTAGCGTAGGGAGACGGATGGAGACATGGCCTGATTCTGAGGCTAAGAGGCATGCCTTAGTAGGGGGAGGAGGCCTGGATCACCTCCCCAAGTGGCATGGCAAATATTTGCCCTCCACCACTTGGCTGTCTAGACATATCCACTCAGCCCCCTTCCCATCACTCCTCTGTTCTGCTCAGAAGCGGCGAAAGCTGGCGTGGTCAGCCAGGCAGGGCGCCAAACCCACGACAAAAAGTTTCTCCTCACTGCCAGAGGTCACGGAAGTTCAACAGCCTGGAAAGACTGGGCTTTGCATTTTTAAAACCTCTGGGCCAACATTTGGGAAGTCACGTGCACACCAAGCGAGGCACAGGTGGGGGGAAAAAAACGCTGTCAAATGATCTCTGTGCTTTCCAATGATTTGGAGAAAGGAACCCTCAGAACTCAACGAGCGGTCTCTGCAGACCTCTCTGAGTTGGTGTTCCATATTCATTACCTTTTTTTCCACCCTCACATGGCAGGATTTTAATTGCCTACAATTCAGACTAAAAAGCCAGATGAGCAGAGTGAAAGCACCATGCCTCCAGAGAGAAAGATGTGGGAAGTCCAACACCAGCACACTTAACCTGATAAACGCATAACTACTAATAAGAGCCCTCATTACACATAACCAGATTATTCCCTTGGCTCTCAGCTCAACTTAATTTTTCTCCTCCAAAGAGTTACTGGGCTCCAACAAACTAATGAACCAGCATGTATCACTGCTATGTAGCTGCTGGATTTATTCATCAATCAAGAAAATAATCTTAAGATTAATCAATAATGACAAGTTGTTACTTTAAGTACATTTAGCTGATAATGCTTTTGCACCGAAGGAGGATTTTTAAATGCAGTCTTTTACTGAAATAAAGTACTTCTTCCACAACTGAACTCTATTAACAATGATACGTATTTATGCGTTTAGTAACATGACAAGCTTTGGTGTAACCACCACGGTTTGGATGACACATGAATAGATGACAAAAAAAGTGGATTACGCTGTGGAAATAGTGTCAGATCTTTTGATGGCTGTGATACTTTTTTCCTCTGTGAAAATGTAATTTCTGACACTGTGCATTGCTCATGACATGAATTCAAGCCGACCACAGCCGTCACTCTCCATCTGACACCTTTTAAAGGAATGGTTCAAAATTTTGGGAGATATGCTTGCTGGTGGAGAGTTGAGTAGACAGCCATGTCTCTACAGTGCATACGAAACTACAGCCAGCAGCCGGTTAGCTTAGCTTAACAGAAAAACTGGAAACTGGGGGAAACAGCTAGCCTGGGTCTGCAACGTCCACAAAATCTGCCGACCAGCAGATTTGACCCCACAAGCAAAGGTCTGGAACATCATAATGGCTAACTTGCATTATAATTGGGCGTCATGTAAAACATTCTATTTTATGTGCACTCTGTTTGGATTTGAGCGGGTATGTTTAATAAACGGCACAGTGTCTGAGGGAAGAATGAAACATGTAAGAGTCTATTTTTAAATAAAAGCTCTGTTGCCATGTAAAATTACTTTTCTCCGACTCACTTATTTCTCAGACTGTCGTCTCTCGTCTCATCTCTTCCATGTGTACCAATCACACTCACTGACTCTTATGCTTGTTATGTTTATGGGTATGCACAGATTTCATTGGCCAAGTGGCATCACGTAAGATGATGTGCAATGCATGCGATGGAGAGGGATGGCAGGCTAACAAGAAGACATTTTGGTCCTTACGCTAAAAAGGGAAATAGCGTCCCCCTTATCCACCATCAAATCCCCTACTGGTTATAATCATAGACCATATAATAAATAATCAAAGGAGCCACTCTGACATCACCCATTGGTTTGTGGACTACCATACTGAAGCCTCCAGTCTGACATTATGGCCGCCATCTTGGTTTTTGAAGCCAGAAGTGCCCATATTTGAACAAGAAGGTGGAGCTGGGGAGGATATGCATTGCTACACCTCTTTCTGATTTTGTTCCAATCAGTGGAGTTGACCCTGAAGGCCATTGAAAAAAAAAAGCAAGTTAAAGGCACTTCTGCGTTGGCTTCACTGTCTATGTTATGATACTACAAAGATCAAATGGCTTTAAGCTAAGAGCTAGGTAGCTTTTCAAGCATTACAATCAGTGAGCTCTTTACACAGTAAATGAGGTGATTTTATATCCTTAATGTTGTCTTGCAGAATCAATAAGCAATCAGCAATGTTTAATAATAACAGTCTGACACTAACGGATAGACAGGAGTAGCCAAATGTTACCTCTGTTCTTAAGACAATTAACATTACCGTCTACTGTAGCAGTCACATGAAAACCGTCTCTCTCACTTCTCTTATTACTTCTCCCTACTAATCACAGAAAGATAAGTGTTTGCATGTCTGTAAAAGTGTGTGTGTGGGTGGGAGGGGGCAAAAGACAAGTGAGTGAGAGCAAGAGTGTATGTGTGTGTGTGTGTGTGAGACAGTGACTTGTGAGAAGGGAAAGAGAATAAAAGAACAGAAGTACAATGCCTGAACAATTAACAAAAACAACATAATGGCTTATTTTTATAATTGTTTTTGTTGTGCTTTTGCTGTACTTACTGATGGAAAACCTTTTTAAACAGCACCAGTGACTTGTCCCTGTATCTGGTGTCCATCCGGCGATCACGTCTCACAGGTTAAGATCACTGACGTCATTAACTGTACACTCTGAAATTATGAAAATCAGTCAGAGATTTTAAAAGTGCCATCAATGCTACTGAATATTGCATATCTGCAGATGTATCTGAGATGTTGTAGGCTGTGATGTGAATCCAGGTCTCTGCACTACCACACACCAAACAAATCAAGTGCAGTGATTTAGCAGGCTTATTCAACTCAAGTCAATTTTATTTAGAACGCCTTCAGGGTCTTTGCAATCTGCGCAGCACATTATTCACCAGAATTACAAGCATTTTCAGCATTTCCAACTTTCAGCATACCAGTTGAGCTGTGATGAGGAAGCAAACTGTTAGAGAAGAGTAGGGAACGTGCCTGTTACATGCTGTTTTTCATTGCTCTGCACTGCCTGGTTGTTCTGGGCTCTGGTTATATTCTGTCACATTAACGTTGGGATAGAGGATATGTTGACAGAGAGAGGACATTGCACATTGAGACTGTAGGGCTTTGTCTAGGGCTGGTGGCATTGGGACATGAAGACAAGTGTGGATATGTGTGTGTGCGTGCATGTGTGCGTGAGTGCGTGTGCGTGTATAGAAGGAGAGGGTTGCCTGTGGAGCGGAGCATGTGGATGCCCACCCACTCAGCAGCCTCGCGGCCCTCGTCATTTCGCATCAATCCACAGTCCCTCAATATAAATAGGACAGGCGTCCTAAAGCTATGTAGTACTAATAGAGGCAATGGCATTATGCATCGACCCTGCACCCCCCTGAAATATGACTATGCCAGCCTGTTGTAATGACAGATTCCTTCTAACTTACACACCACTCTGTTAAAAGGGAATTATTTTGGCAGTTAGTTTACATGAAACGAATGTACTAGCATTCTGTACTGGCTATAATAACACAAGGCAAGTGAGCACCAACGAACATTAATGAAACTGGGATACTCAAAACATACTTCACATTTTACATCTGAAACAAGTAAAAGTGTTTTTCCATGAGTTTATTTTTTGGTCGCCTGTGCGGTTACTTCTTTATAGCACTGTGTTGCACTTTCATTTTCATTTCGTTTGATTGCTATTGTCCTCATTTTTTTCCCCAATGTCTTCTGTCTTTTTGGTCCAATTTAAATCATCTGCAAAACACTATTTGCGCAAAAGCTCAAAAGTAGGAAGTACTGGGCATGGCGCACCGACTTATCGGTCTGGTTTCACAATAGTTTAAGGGTGTTTGATGAAAGTTAGTTTGAATTTTGCCTGTAGAAATCACAAAGTGAGCTAATATGTGAGCAAATGTATCTGGGCTGTAAGGAATTGAAGGAGGTGCACTAAAATAGAGAGTACAGTTCCACACGGTAGCTTCCCTGTGGCATCACAGAAGCTTCACACTTCATTACTGCAAGGCCAGCGACGTGTGAAGCCATTATGTAGGAGCAGTGGGAAGGGTGTGTTTGTGCGTGCATGTGTGTGTGTTGGGGGGTACAAGGGGTGTGGGGTGTGCGTGTGGAGGGTAACTAATAACCCCTCTTGCTCAAAGTGCTTTCTGGAAGCAGGATCAAGCCATTCACATGGAAACACTGTTTAATATATTCAAACAGCTGGGAGGTGTTGTCTGTTGTCCCAGTGTCAAATGAAAGAGGACGAACAAACAGCTGGCAGGGCATTTTCTTGCTCCACAGCTCTGCTTACAACTATACTTAACAAACGGAGTCTGTTGAACATGCATGGAGTAATTTGCAATGAATCACATATTAAATGAGCTCCAAACTACTGTCATGCAAGACTCAGCTGTATCCTCTGTCTTTACCATAAGAGGAGTAAACAAATCTGTGTTCTCTACTTCCACCCAGAGGACAAAAGCAGAACATCACACTCTTTTTAATTCTACTCTTGATCGCAACACATCTTGTATTTCATCTCTCCCTCCATTCTCTTAGGCAAGGATGTGAGTAATGCAAAAGTTAGTGTTAAAACTTTGCTAAATAAATGTCACCTTGCAAGACTTATCAGCTCACTCAACCTCAGTGCCAATAATGCACTGAAACAATCTTCTCAATCATACAAACTGATTTTCAAGTCCTCCTCTTACTAAGATGGTGAACAAATATTTTTTTTCCAGCATTTTTCTATGTTGTGATAATTATTATATCCAGCCAAAGAATTCTGTTTGACTGCCAGTTGAAATCAGCATTTCAATTAGGCCACTACTGGCATGCCCATGAGTGAGTGCACAAGTACTTCTGTAAACTGCGGGACAATCAAAAATTAATTTTCAATCAAGAACTTTGGGATTTGTGGCAGTATCCCAGGGCACCTACTGTATGTGTGCTGCCAATGCTGAGCCTTTATCACTGATTGAAATTTTGGCTGCTGAAATTAATTCAACAAGCCAGCCTAGCAGCATGACAAAGTTATCGCAGCCATTTTCATTCAAATGGATGGTTTACAAGACCCATGGTTATTGATTACAAGCTGTTATTTAGCAACTCATAAAGTTTGATTTCTTAGATGTACTCTGGAGAGGGGGGGGGTAAGCACCATTCTGTAATGTAGAACAGGTAGACAATCAGAGAGGAAGATGTGGATAGATGTGGTGATTTGGTAAAGGAAGAAGTGATCACAGAGGATGTCTCTACTGTGGACTCACCGTGCATGCAAGTATTTTCGTCTTTTTCAAGGAAAAACATCGCACACGACACGAGGTGGATGTCCGGGAGATTTTGGATCGCTAGTTCCAAAATTACGTTAATTTTTCATTTTCTTTTTTTGTGCGGTATTTACTTCTTTCAATAACAGCTTTTTCAAACTGTTTGGCTGAAAATGAAGAATACAGTAGAGTAAATATAACTCATATTGAGTGATGGAGATTCTTTAAACATTGCCAGGCCAAGGTTTTAGGACCTTTTACAAGAAAGTTAGGACTTTTTGCAAGAAAAATAAGGTGTTGCGTAATGCATAAACTGATGTAATTGTCGTAGAAGTATTAGTGAATCAGAAGTGCTGACAATTAAGGAAAACTAACGTTAAATTGACACATATAGTTAGCTAAACACAAAACATCTATGACGGTGAATGGGAACTCCCCCTCGACATTTTTTGTGTTAGCAACTACAAATGGTTTGTTAATAACCATCAAACCATCAACTCTTAAATTTAGCTTATTATTATATGACTACCAAGATGACTCAGTTACCTGTATGTCGACGGTTATCTCGTCGTTGGTGCGAATAAACTGTCAAAAAATATACAGTTGTTTCACCTTTTTTTCACAGGCAATGGCAAAGGACAGCCGTGCCTCGTCGAAAGACCCCAAAGGGCCAAGATGGCTGCGCCCATGACAAACGCCGGGGAGTTTGAAAGCTGGCTAAATGATCGTCTAGAATCGTTAGAAGTGGACCGTGAGGTGTACGGGGCGTACATTTTAGGGGTCCTTCAAGAAGAGGAGACCGACGAGGAGAAAGAAGATGCGCTTCAAGGAATTTTATCCGCATTTCTGGTGATTATCCAAGGCGACATGTCCCCGCTCGGCCACCGAGGCAGTGTTTTCTCATGTGTTGCGTATCAAGTGACAGCGCTTATGTCAGCTGTCGTTTATGGAGGAAATTATCGACGTTAGAGGCAGCAGTTTTTCTTCAGCTAAGGTCCAGGCACCATAGACGGTTATATGGACTGTCCTCTCCTGCCACGCCAAAGCCTATTCAAAAATGTCGAACTTTTAGTTAATTGTGGTCTTGTGAAGCAATGGTAGGCACCAAACAACGCATGATTCAATGCTTAATACAATTCCTGAAGGTGTTACGACAAATTCGGCTAAGTGTGCTCATCTGTAAAAGACCTTATGCCCCGTGTCATAACAACAGGCTGCATTGATGCATGGGAATGATTTACCTGGTCAGATTGTGTGCTGCTGAGTATAAAGCGAGCTGTTATTACACTTATATACTTAACCATTACTTTTCCTTTGTGTGCAGGATGAGGACACTGTGGAAGATGTCTGCAAACAGATCATCAAGCAGTGGACGGAATGTTGCATTCAATCGTCAGCCAAAAGAGATAGTGATGATGGTATTTATTTAACTTTGATTCATCCACACACCCAGTCTCATTGAAATGTAAGATTTTTTTCTCAAGATCTTGTCATAAAAAATAAAAAAAATTAGCTACTCTTGGGGAATCAGTTAATAATGTTGGCAGCATATGGGCAAATCTTCCACATCATCCACAGACAGTAATGTACAGGTGTAATGAAACCTTAAATCGATGAAAATAAGAGCAACATTTAAAACAAATCAGTATCTTGTAGTCCACACATGCACAAAAACTATATAGCCATAAGAATTCATATAAGCATTTCAAAAGGCAGCAGTCCAAAATCAAGCCAGCAGGCTCATCAACTCATTTAAATCTTGACTAAACAGGAAAGACAGCTTGCTACTGAGTCTCTACGCCGTACCAGTTAAACATACAGAGGGATTTGCTCTTGAGTTCTGAATTGGTTGCTTTGAGTTTGGAGCAGAGTGCAAGACACTTTTGTCTCAGAGAGATTAACATTTCCTGGAAAAAGTAAATAAAAACAGCTCCTGAAACTGCAGAAAGTTTCTGATGTTTGAAGAAGTGTTTATGCCAAAAAAAGTAATTTGTAATTGTTTAGTGTGTACATAACTGTAAAGACTTGTATACTTTCTGAAGCCTCTAGCTCAGATGGATACCTTATAAATTCAGATTGATAATGAAAAGGAGGTACTTTAACTGCAAGTAAAGTTGCTAAATGTTATTTGTTTGATTTACTGTTTTGCTGCGTTCTGTCATTCTTTTTATGTAGCTGAGATCCAGGCCATCGCCAGTATGATAGAAAAACAGGCTCAGATCGTGGTGAAACACAAGGAGACGTCCGAGGAATCGAAGAAAAGAAAAGAAGCCCTCCTTGCTCAATACGGCAACATAACAGACGACGAGGAATATCCTTGAATTTGCAGTTAAAATCAAAAGATGCTAGAATGACCCATGTTTCACTTCAATTACCAATGTTTCTTTGATCATGCAGACAGACCGGCTATGGGTATTTTCATGAGAAGAAAGCAAATGTTTTGTCTCGTCTCTCATCCAATGAATGTTTCCTCCAGACACATTCAGTCATGATCATCAAGGTGTTTGTTCTTTCCTTGACAAAAGCACTGAAGCTGAAGAAGAGGAGCCAACATGTGGAAATACCTTTACTGGAAATGATAACTGTATCCTTTTTAAGGCTGTTTATGATCAGAGGCTATTTAAAATCACACAGAATTCAGTGTGACTTATTGCAGCGTGAATTTAACCCTGCATGCACGATAATGCTATTCCTATCATTTTCATCTCCATAGTGGTAATATTTAAAAATGATAAATTAGCACAGCACTTCTGCTTTTATCCAGCTGCCCTTTACTGACAGTGTCAGCCCTGTTTAAGAACACCAACGTGGAAGCGGTGCTGAACAGACAAAAGCAAAAGCGGGACCAGGCTCGTGAAGATGCACAGAAGAAGAAGGAAGTGGACAAGATGCAGCGGGAGAAGGACAAACTAGCCAAACAAGACAGAAAAGAGAAGGAGAAGAAGCGTACACAAAAAGGGGAACGCAAAAGATAAAGCCAAGAGATGAGACACTTTCTATGTGGAGATATTTTGCTACAAGACAAAATTGATAAACGCTCATTGCCTCGTTTTAGCTAAACCTCATTTATGTTAACGTGTCTTCATCAGACCCTCCTTGTTATTTACTTTCTACAACTCTTCGTGTGTAAAGAACAATGCACTGGATGTTGTGCAGATCCAGATTTCTTTCATAATTTCTGAGTACTGATTTGAGCAGGAATAGAAAAGATATTGTCGAGGAATAAAGTTGCAAATGTTTATATGATGATAATTCTGATCAAAACAGTTTTATGTTGTTGATCGAAAAGTAAGTCTCTGCCAATATTTTGTTGTTTTAGCAAGTGGCAAACATGCTTTGACAGTTACACCTGAAATTATCATAGTGTATTCACCTGAAACACAATTGGCCTGATCATTGTATAAATGGAGGAATCCTTATAAAGCAACTGAGTCCACAGAGTTTTTGCTAAGAAGTATCTTACAAATGCCTTTAATTTCTGCATGACTTCTAAGTAAAGGCAAGTGTTCATCTCAAACTCTTCTGCTTCCAATAGGTTAGGTTGGAGTTTTACTGTTTATGCATTTTGCTAGAGAATGAGAACAAAGGAGCGGTTGTTAAATTATACCTCAAATGTATCATGCACCATAATTTGAATGTTTATGAGGTTCATCTTTTTAAATTAATAAAAACATTTTCAGAAATCTGGATTGTTTTATTTTTTTTAGATTTTCTGTTTACAGAACAAGTAACAAGACAAAAACAACTTTCAAATTGCAGGGAATGGAACAACTTGCTCATATTCACAAAGCACCGTCAGAGGAGCACTACATACTAATGCTAGAGAGTTGTTGCTCGACTTAGCTTTAGCTATCTGTTACAAGAACAGATATGAGCTTTGGTCCCTGTCTGATAGGAATAATATTTCATAACAATATCTGAAAGTAATCCGATGGCAAGTGTGATTAATACTTTGAAATATAAAACCCTGAACTTGTTGAGTTTCCATATCTTATGTTACACTTCCAACTTTTGAACAAATTACAGAGAACATTTCAGAAAACATTTTATAATTTAGCATGTAAATATGAAAGTACTGATACACAGTAAGTCTTCAAAGACTAAATTACATTCAGAGAATGTTTTTGTTTTTTTAAACTTCTCTGTTACATTTCACTGATAGGAATGGTTGTTTTTATTGTATGTTTCTAATGGAAAATGTGATCAATACATTTAATTTTAAAACACTGAACCTTTTCCAGAAGTTTGAGTATTTTTAACAATTCAAACCTCACGAAATTGCAGATAAGATACTTTTTTGTGATTACAGCATGTTAAGGTTACATAAGAAAAACTAAAGCTCCAGAAAATAATTAGAACATTTGATGAAATGATAATACTTAGCATGTTCATTTTAAACTACTGCCCTAATGATTCAATTGGTGCTTGGGGATACCCAGAACGGAGGTTGTGTTACATTTTCAATAAATAAGTAAAACAATGAAGAATTCACTGAAATCTTCCTCATAAATAGTGCCTTTAAATACAACAGTGATGGAGCAAGATACACGTTCATTTGGAACTGACACTAATTAAATGAAGTTAAGATGTAGGAGGATAAATGCCATTTCATGCATTTCCTACACAAAAGTTAGCTGCTTGAAGCTCAAGTCAAGACACCAAAAAGCCACCAGCAAGCTTCAAATAGCAAATCTCATATTCTGGAGTGATCACTGTGTTGCAGGTAAAATGTCACTTTAGACTTGCAGATAACATTTGTTTTTCATTACTCTTGCCTATTGGGAATTTATAATCAGGGCATGGAGTGGAGAGGTTTTAGTTTATTCAAGAACTTTAACTCATGCTTGTAACCTGCTAAATCATAAATTAAAAGAGTATCCCTCAAAAGGAGAGGGGCACCTTGCTGTGCCGGTGGCCTCCTTGTTAACATGGTGGTCCTGCCTCTTGACAGGTTTTGGGAGTGCCATCTGAACAGCACACCACAAGGCTGTGCGGAGTCTCCTCGTGGAAGCAGCTAGGTCCTTCAGTGCTATGACCAACAACAGGGTGTCTATGAAACAGACGCAAGTTAGGACTGGCAGCAACTGAGAGAAAGGAGCATATGCCTATGGTTGCAATATGATTTACCTCTGTACTCTGTGAAATAAGCTTTCTGCTGCTGGTGTTTTGACATGTTGGCAATCTCCTTGCGTCTTGCCTGGGTGATGCAAATGGCCATGTGATGCTTTTTCAGTGCTGTGTGGATGTTGATGGGGAAGAAAACGTTGAGACACTCCATTCTATCCAGAAGGCTTGCCACCTGCAACACAACAAAATCAACTCTTATATCCCCCATTCAGTCTTAGAAATAGATTTCTTCATTTGATACTATTCATGTTACTACAGCAAAACAGTGGCAATATTTATTTTGTGGAGTATCCATGCTTTACCTGTGCGCTTTTTTTTTTTTTTTTTTGAAAATCCACTTAATATTCCATGAAAATTGACTAAATATTCCAAACAAGAGTGATATACCATAAAACATGATGAAATAGTGAAAGGTTAGTGCAAAGTCTTTATAAAAAGGACTTTTAAGTGAACTACATTTACAACCAAAAAGGAAAACACACTGCTGAGTTATCTTAGTTTGCATGCCAATTAGTGGTATTTTTGAATTGTGACCCATTCCACAAAAAACAAACAAAGCTAAGATTAGTACCCTGGGTCTTCTTACTGTGGGGCACAGTTGCTTATTAATTAACCATCTCACAAACATAACTGCACAGAAAAAGTTAATTTATCAACAAGACATTTAAAAAGACTAACTGTTTGTCTCGTTGAGGTCTTAGATGCAGTACTTTGTAAGTATAGTGTGGGTCCAGACTACGGAAAATTAAACAAACCTCCAGGAGACTGCATTAAAGAGAAGTGTTCTCTGGATAGAACTAATGGATGTACAAAAGAAGGCTCCAAATATCACTTTCAAAACATAACAAGGCTGCTGTGAGCAAATTCATCTGTAGATGGCAGTATGGAAGCAACTGATTCAGTGGTCTCACCCTTGCTTGTTCTCTCATCTGATTAACAATGAGGTGGTCAACTCTTGTGGGGTTTGGGGGAGTTTTGGGTAGAAAAGTGTTGGTCGCTGCTGCAGTCCTTTTCCCAAGAAATGTCTTGGTTAGGATGACCTCTGTCTAAAACAGCAAACAAGTGTGAACATGACAGCCGAACATTCGCACAACAGCAACAACAAAAATAAAAAAAACATAACATAAATGTGGTGATAAAATGTTGGTATTACTTGCAGAAAGTGACCAGACTATCTCTTATATTTTCACATTTACTGACTGACAAAGGCCAGAAAGATACTGTCATTTAATTAAACAGTAATGACAAAATCATCAATCAAACCACTAAAATCATTAAACAACTAAAAAGATGGAGCAAAAACTACTGAATAAAAAAACAATAAAATAAAACTACAAATATAACAAGTTTTCCACTGATCAAAGCGAATGTTGGACATCTTCTTGCTAGACACAAAATCAGATTTTGAAAGCATACCCTCTTTCTCTCCTTCTCCAAACACCTCCATTGGTCACAACACTCGTCCAGGTAGAAGTTAAGTTGGATCATAGGCCCTTCATTCATCACCATTGAAGTTGCCATGGCTGAGGTAATGCCATGATGAGTGCTCTCTCCTCTGCGGGTCATTGTGTCACTGACAAAGGAGTTGAAAGCTGCAAACTCATTGGATGACATCATATCACCCATATCCATTCCAGGAACACAACTTCCATAGGGCGGTGTGGATCTAGAGCTGAAGTTAGAGGAGTTCATGCTGGAGTGCCTTCTGGGGTCATTTACAGGATACATGAGAGGCGTGGGCTGCTGTGAATTCTTTACATTGACCATGCCGTTTTCTCCATCAAATCTCTGGGACAACGTGCTCCCAAACTGGTCAAAGTTTTGTGAAAGGGGCTGTTTCTTATCACCCCCTCTCATGTTACAGTTGGTTACGTGCCTTGGCGAGAAGCCTTCTCCCAGGAAGCCCGACATATGCATCCTCTTCTTTTCCTTCTGCATCTGTGGCTTGATCTTGCTCTGTATCTGGCCCTGCTGCAGGTGATGCTTTAAATACTGATTCGTTCTCATGTTAATGGGGAGGGAAGTGTTCTTTCTGTGCATTGTCATGTTGTTTTGGTATTGGTTTGGGAGGCTGCAAGATCCAGAGAACAGCTTTGGTTGCTGGAAGTATTCTGTGTTTGTAGGACTGAAATCAGGTAGATCTTGAAAGGCATCACACTTAACATTTTTGTTCCTCACTACTCCATTTCTTTCCATCTGCACTGTCCCCAATTCTCTGACCATCTCTTTATGGGTCTGCATTGCAGGAGTACTTTGTGTTGACATTGCAGGACTGGTGATTTTCCATTGTTCAACCATTCCTTCCTCATGGTGCATGGCCGCTGTCTCCCTGTGCATGTTTGGAAAGTCCCCATGATATAAGCCATCATGCTCACCAGCCATGAATGACTGAAAACCGCTGACCAGTTGGTTAATGTCTTGTGGAACATACTGCTCAATACTGGTGGGCTTTGTGCTGTTCTGGATGTAGTGGTCTTCATAATAAGGATGAAAGCATGGGCTGGTCATTTCGCTTTGAGGTCTAAAGACATCACTGAGGTCAGGGAAATTATTCAAATGCTGACTATTCCCTCTGTTTTCATCAGCTGAAGTGTTGTCATATTTATTTTGCTGTATCTGAGACGGGTAGGTGTTTCCTATGTTTGGCATTGGTAGACCTGGTGGCAATTTCTGAGGACGGGGGGTATAGCTGTCTGTGCCTCCCTTAGGCAAATTAAAAAGCCATTTTTGACTGGTAGTATGGTCATTGGACTGTTGACAAAATTCTTTAACATCTTTGTCCATTGTTTGTCCCTGTGCTTTACTTAAAGCCTCACAGGATACATAGTTTGGAGGAAAGGTAGGGTTATGTTGTGTTTTAGCCTCTGATTGAAAATACTGTAGCAGTTCTTCTCTTAATGTCTTTGGAGACCAGATGGGATTACATGTAGGTAGGCTCCTAAAAGAAAAATTGAGGACTTCCTTTAATGTATGCATAGGCATAGCATATATATATATATATATATATATATATATATATATATATATACAACTTTTTAATGAACGTGTAAACTACAAATATTATATATTTTTGGTTATCCGACTCTGTGGTGTCACAGCCATAAATCATACAATATATACTGTAATATATACCCAACCCTAAAATATGAAAACATTAAACTTTGACATACCCTTCACTGTAACCGTCGTGTGAATCTGCTTCATCCAAAATATTTGACACTAGACCCTGTAGATCAGTCTCCCCATCACAATCAGTATAATCAGTAGGTTTCCTTCAAAGAAAGAAAATACGTAGGCTTAATTACACTTTAACTTTTCTCTTTGACATTCATTTAACAGCATGGCTAAAAACTTTGTTCTTCTTCTACAGTAAGGCACCCAGTACATTTACCGACCTCTGGATAACAATAAAAAACCTTGTAAAAATTTTGATTAGACTGAATAGCAGTGGGATTTCCTGACACCACTGAAGTACACCTCAGAGAGTGCACAAATGAATAATCACAATCTTACCCTGACCACAGTTAAAATTGATTACCTGCTTTGCGCGCTGCTCTGGGCACAACTGATAAGGCCATAGGGATCATCATGAGCATTGTGAGACCAGGACATGTAAGAGGCTGTGTCCTGTTCCTGCAGAGGGACACTGGACATGGAGAAAGGCAATACCACGCTACCATTGTTTCCTCCGCCTACATTTACACTGGCCTGAAAGAGAGAAGCCAAATTTTACTAATTTGAAGTTCCCCTGAAAAAAAAACTTGAACTACTTTATTTTTCTTCCTCACACAAACCTAGTAAAAGCCTGTAAAATTCCAAGTGAAACAACTATTTACCCATACTGCTGAAATACAATGTAAAACACACATGAGATAATTAAAGCTTAAATGATTAGTTCATTAATTGATTAGTCAAATTTTTGATAAAGAATCATCAAATATTTGATAATTTTCAGAAATTCAGTTTTGAGGATTTGCATCCGCCATCTTTGTCATCTAGATATGGCAACTACACTTGGACAAACCACACAAGAACTGCAGTAAAATCGGCAATTTAAGTTTAATTTTGTTATGATTTCACTTGCTAATGATATTTTCGCTATATACTCAGACGCTTCCATCCTGACGCATTTTCCGGTCTTTTTCGCTGGGCTGAAATTTGTCAATCTCAACTGAAGCATTATTAGAAATATTTTACAAATGTTAAAGAGTCTATGTAGAATTTTATATGTATACATGAACATTTAGGTGTCTAATTACAATGCGAAAGTGACTTTGATGAGAGAAAGTACTAAGATCGCGTCGGGCGACGGTCTTTCCCCCTGGAAGTGTGTCAGTATTTTCACTTACAACGTGCAGATATGGGTGTCCGGATTAGGATAAGGTTAGCACACGGCTAAATCACCAGTGATAGCCCCCCTTTGACAGACTCTGGTAAAGACAAAGCTAAAGTAAATGATTTGAACGATATACCTTTAGAAAGATAAGAAGTTAGACTCTTTGACACGATTAGATTAACTGATACTCACTTATATTAATAATTAAAGTAAAATTTCATCAGAATGTTAGCGTAAAAGTGGTTGTGGAAACAGTGACGTGTTAGATGATTCAGTTTTCCACCATTAATTGCCTAATAAAATTAAAGCTTACCTGACGCTGGTATGTTGGAAATAGTGAATTTGCAAATGTGCTCTGATGCCCATCAAATGCCATTCTGAACTCACTTGAACTTGGCTCACTCCTTTACTGGTCTGGCAAAACACAAGACACACATTGTTAATACTTGATATAACCTTATATTGGGATCACACCGAAACTATTAGCTAGCTAAGTGCTATTTCAGAGATTTAAAAATATCAAGTAGCTAAATTTAGCCGTTAACGTTAGTGGCTTAAGCTAGCAAGTTGGAAGCTGCCTTGGCTAATCCGGACTAACTAGACATTCGCCCATATTAACACAGTTTCCCTTCAAATTTGTCAAACTTCACCTACCGTAGTCAGAACAAGTTGTCCAAGCAAAACATACGGCTAACCTACCTCAGTCAATCAAGTAATGGGAACTTTCAAAGTTCATTAACGTTACATTATCCTCCAGTGCTCTCGTGCGCCCCTCCTCAGCTCCTCCCCACAGAAGTTTAATATTGCCCTCGCGACCTGAGTTCACATTGGCTGAGCCTGAGGAATTCTATTTTTGGTCCAATTAACATCAAGCAGGAGATCCGAGGGCATAGTAACATCTCGTGTCACACCCCCCATCATATTTTAGCCCATGGTGTAGTATGGCACAGGTCACGTGATCCTTTCATGATGCCCACCTGAAGTTTAGCCACACAGTATAAATTCAAAGACACCAAAATGACTGTACACATGTACACAACTAATTATACGTTTCATTATCATTATTATTATTATTGTTGTTGTTGTTGTTGTCGTTGTTGTTGTTATTAGTAGTAGTAGTAGTAGTAGTAGTAGTAGTAGTATACTTTATTTTCTCTTTTGCCTAAAATCAATTTTGCATTTAATTGCATCTTTCTTGTTGTCTTTATTGACTTTCCATTTTACATTAGGCCTTTTTGGCGTATTTTAAACTTCCTTTTAATCGAAGTATATTCAGTAAAAATCTAATGTAGCCTATTGCAATTCACAAATTACGTTTTACAATCTACCGAACTACTACATGCATACATACTTTCACAGATTGAGTAATTGATCAAATTTTGATATGGAATATAAACATGACATGGACATGACAAGTCCACTGTGGGAAAGCTTGCCTCCCCCTGTAGAAAGTCTGGTTGGGTCACGCAATCCAGATGTGTAGTCAAGTTTGCAAAAAAAAATACGATGAGTACACAAGCGACATCGCCTTTAAAATCTTTCACAATAAAAGCATGCACTTTGCCAAAGTTAACTAGATCATGGCCTTCTGTTAAAACTGAATATTTCCGCCAAAAAATATGATTATGATGCTGTATTTACTCTGATCGGACATGGATCATATTAATAGAATGTAGATTAGATGTATGAATTTGTATTATATGAATACATTAGTTTTGGTGGCCATTAACTATTAATCAAGCTCTTGGTGAAAAACATCAATAAATATTAGGTTAGTTGCTCATTATATTAAATATTTGTGCTATGCTATGTTACCTTGGCAAAATAATTCTACAAGCATCTCAGATTCGTCAATAAGGATGTTATTTTGAAAGCTATAACCGGAAGTTATATTTGTTATTATAGCTGCCTTGACAATGGTGAGGGAATCGGAGTTGTCGAAAAGAAAAAAGTCAGCCTGAGCCTGCAGTTCTTCAAAGCGGAGACCACAAGAGCGCAGCTTTTCTGGAGCTCACTACCATAATTTTCACTTCACAAAAGTTACTCTCCTCGAGAACTGCTTGCAGAACTGATGACACATACGAACGAAATTTACAGCAAGTTCCTCGGTCTAAAGTTGTTGTCTTAAACTTGGGAAGATGCGCTTTTGCAAGACGTGGGCTGTTGCAGTCCTGCTGCCTCTGCTGGTATCAGCCCAGTACCAAGGGGACAATGGAATAGTCGTCCCGGAGCATGGATTTTGTCAGCCGATTTCAATTCCTCTGTGCACGGACATAGCCTATAACCAGACCATCATGCCTAATTTAGTGGGCCATTACAACCAGGAGGACGCGGGGCTCGAGGTGCACCAGTTTTACCCTCTTGTAAAGGTACAGTGCTCCCCGGAGTTGAAATTCTTCCTGTGCTCCATGTATGCGCCTGTATGCACCGTTTTGGAGAAGGCCATTCCTCCATGTAGGTCAATCTGCGAGAGAGCCAAGCAGGGCTGCGAGGCTCTCATGAACAAGTTTGGCTTTCAGTGGCCGGAGCGACTGCGCTGCGAAAACTTCCCTGTGCTGGGAGACGGACAAATCTGTGTGGGCCAAAACGATTCCTCCGCCGCCACCGTACCGCCCATCATGCCTGTCCCGGGTACCCAGGACTTCCCCATAGTCCACACACATGAGAGGCCTTTCAGTTGCCCAACTGTTCTGAAAGTACCCCCATATTTGAATTATAAGTTTTTAGATGAGAAAGATTGTGCAGCTCCATGCGAGCCATCAAGGAGAGGTGGTAACATGTTTTTCACTGACAAAGAGATTCATTTTTCCCGCATATGGATTCTTGTCTGGTCTGTTCTTTGTTGTGCATCCACATTATTCACAGTAACCACCTATTTAGTTGACATGCAGCGTTTCCGATACCCTGAGAGACCTATCATCTTTCTGTCGGGCTGCTACACTATGGTCTCTATAGCCTACATAGCTGGCTACTTCCTGGGGGACAGTGTGATATGCAATGAGAGTTTTAGCCCAGATAGCTACAAAACCATCGTCCAAGGCACCAAAAAGGAAGGTTGCACCATCCTCTTCATGATGCTCTATTTCTTCAGCATGGCCAGCTCCATCTGGTGGGTGATCCTGTCTCTCACCTGGTTCCTGGCAGCAGGTATGAAGTGGGGCCATGAGGCTATTGAGGCCCACTCTCAGTATTTTCACCTGGCAGCTTGGGCAGTGCCGGCCGTCAAGACCATCAGCATCCTGGCCATTGGGCAGATCGAGGGTGATGTGCTCAGCGGTGTCTGCTTCGTCAGTCTCAGCAACCTGGACCCTCTTAGGGGCTTTGTGCTGGCCCCGCTCTTCATTTATCTCTTCATTGGTACCTCTTTCTTGCTGGCTGGCTTTGTGTCACTGTTCCGAATCCGCACCATCATGAAACACGACGGCACCAAGACAGAGAAGCTGGAGCGACTTATGGTGCGGATTGGGGTATTCAGCGTGCTCTACACCGTCCCCGCCACCATTGTTATTGCATGCTTCTTCTATGAGCAGGCCTTCCGCACCCACTGGGAGCGCAGCTGGATCAGCCATAACTGCAGGGCCTTGGCCATCCCCTGCCCCATGCAGACTGGGCCCCGCATGACTCCAGACTTCACTGTTTACATGATCAAGTACCTGATGACACTGATAGTGGGCATCACCTCCGGTTTCTGGATCTGGTCTGGAAAGACTCTACACTCCTGGCATAAATTCTACACAAGGCTGACAAATGGCAAACATGGAGAGACCACTGTGTAGAACATCTAAATGTTGCTGGGACTTATTTGTGTATTATTACCTATTTCTCTCATGTAATAGGTAAGTAGCACAGTGAGTAGCTATAGATTCTTACAGCATTTGTATTCGCCTCAGCTTTAAAACCCACACATGCATGCCAAACTGAGGGTCAGGTTTTGACAAAAGGTCAAGCTGGATAAACAAGGACTAAACCTGACTGTCTGAACAAATAACAAGCATGGCTTTGAACACCATGTGCTGAAATGCTCTCCTCCCCCTCTCTGACTCTTGTCTTAAAGCCACCATAAACTCAAAGGGAGCGATGATCCTGCAGCCAAGAACATATAGAGAGCGGGGGAACGAGTAGTGGAACAGCAGTTTATTCTTTATTCTTTATGTAAACATTTCATGAATGAAATTGTAAATAGTATTTGTAAAAACATGAAATTATATATTTGTATTTAAAGAAAGTAAACACCTTTCCTTATCTGCCAGTGTACCTGCTTTACTTTTGCACTGTAAGGATGCCACATACTGTAGATCTAGTCATGCTCCTTTTTTTTTTATTCATTGCTGGTTATAAATTACTTATTTTTTATGAATTAAAAGAACATTTCAGTCAGTTGGATGATATCCAAGAAGTTTTTTTTCCAGCATAGCCCACTGTACAGTGACTCCTCTTTAACCAAAAACATGCTCTATAAATCAAATGCTTGATATTAAATTCCTAGTTCATGGGGGAAAACAGCATCGAGTGTTTTTGCCCTTCCTTATGTTCAGTATTCTTCAAATATTAAATAATGTCTTGCTAACAAGTTATTTTCTTTGATAAAAGGGCAGCCATGTTGTTTTCTCAAGGGGTTAAGGTTTGTGTCACTTCTAAACATCTGTTGCCTCAGACTGGCAGGCAACAGTAAAAGACTTTTGGAATTCTTACTGGAAATTAGCTTCTTACACACGACTGGAGTCATCCGGGAAATCAGCCTGGACTGAAACTTGCAAATTAAACACACCTCTCCTGTTAATCACGTACTACCCCAACTGTCAATATATTCTGAAGTATTTCACGTCTTTAAGTGTTTTGAATCTGAGAAACTGGTGTCAGTCTGTAACAATGTGGCAGAGGTTCCTTCCTCACACATGCACACTGACATCACCTTCAAGTGCTAAAGAAAACAAAAAACAACAACTTTTTGTTGCCTGTTGTTAGAGAGGGCTTGGTAAAATCAACAGGGATCATCTGCAAAGAAAATTCTGTGCTGTTGCATAGGGGTGAAAATGTTCCTGCCTGCCTGTTTGGCAAAGGCAAAACAAGGGTGTTCAGCTTTGCTGCAGTGTTACTTCTCTGGAGCCACTGTGCTCTGCGCCAATTGGAATCCCCCTAGCCATGCACGGCTGAAACTGAACCTTCTCTGCGGTGATGTCATGAAGGAGATGGGTGTGTTGGAGAAAACTGATCCTCTTGCCTCAGAGCAGAGGCTCTGGGCTCGAAGCAGGCGTTTGAGAACTGCACACACATACAGTACACTAGTGTGCGCATTCATAATGTTGCTGCAAAGCTTCAGCGTGGAGAGAATATAGCATATAATCACTGTATTAGGCTGTACTTTTCTAGATACAGAATAATTCCTGGTATGAGCATATAGCAGAGCCTTACTATCAATGGACCTCTCTCATATCTCATCACCTGGACATGTTGAGTTTTGTCTTTCTTGTATCTTTATCTGGGGCTGAATAAAGAAAGGTTGTAATAACAGACAGGCAAGGGTGATTAAAGGTAGAAACAGATACTCTGAGTGGGGAAAACCATAAATCTACACCCCCTCTGCCTCCACCCTCCTTACCTCTCTCTGCTCAGATGAATGGGGGGAATGTGAGTGAGTCAGTGGAGCAGTGCTGGGCCTTTGCCTAGTGACAGACAGTCTCCTGTGTGCTACTCACATCAAAGCGCTGCTGAAACCCGACTAGCTCCTTGTAAACAGTGCCGCCTGGCCTGAAGGCCCACTTCCTGCGCTTAACTCAACTTAATGGCTGGCTTGTTTGGCTTTGCACCGAAGCAGAGAAACGAATGAAGAGTGAGAGAATGAAGACAAGCGGCATGGGGTGGGGTGCTGGCGGTAAAGAGTGAGATTGTTTTAGGGTTTATAGAAGGAGGGGTTTGGAGAGCGTGATGGAAAATTTGGTATTATTTGGTTTCATTTGTCTTTCTCCAGGGGAAAACAACAAAGGAGGAAAGGGGGGAAGCAAAATGAGGAGAGACGTGACTGTGATTTTGTGAATATTTCAGCTAAATCTTTGGATCCCAGACCATCAAAAGTAAACAGAATCAGATGCTGTACATGTAACTGATGCTAGGGGGAGGGGGCATTCAGGTTTATTGTAAAAAGTTATGACAAACCTACTGTATCAAACTGTTTATGTTCTGCGTAAGAGGTGGTAGCTATCACTAGTAGTGCCCAGGCGTCAGTGGCAGACATCTCTCACGTTGTTGATCTCAGATCTTAAATCTTGCATGCAGCCATTTCCTGCTTGCTTGAAGGCAAGAAGGGACAAGCCAAGGATCGGGGGTAAGACAGGAAGAATGCTCCTCAAGTTGATATTATGATGTCGCTCAGCGTCAGTGTTCTCACTGTTAGTGTGCAGCCATTGTTCAAGTTTGTGCGAATGTATCAGTGACTTTTTTCTTCTTCTTTTTTCTTTTTTTTTTTTTTTACTGTGTAAGGGTTAAAGCAGGCCTATGAAGGAGCTTATAGACAAAGAAAGAAAGAAAAAAAAATACCCAGACATGTAGTAAGACTGTTTCTAATCAAATCTTGGCACAAACTCAAGAAGAACTCATGCTCTGAAGCCGAACACTAAATCAGTTGCAGTCATGCATTATCCTAACCATAGGAGAGCAGCTGAGAGTTTCCAGAGCACACACTATATCTATCTGCCTTGCTCTCTCTTGAAAGCTCAACAGGAAGCGCAATATGTTCTTCCTCCTCCTACCATTGCTTTTTATTTCCTCTTATTATTATGGAGCGTAACAAATTGGCAGGAGAGTGAAGTTTTAAAGGTGCATTTCAGTTTCTGACTTTGATTCAGGGCATCTGGCCATAAACACTGGTCCTGACAGTCACCATGAAGAGACGTCCTGCTTTTCTCCATTTATCTCCCATCCACTAAAATCTTTTCTTTAACTTGACGTTGCCTTATGCTTGTTGAATTTCACTGGAAGATATATGATGAATGCCCGTAAACCTTTGACTTTTTCACTTAAACATCAGAACATATGAAAGTACTGCTCCTCAGCAACCATGGTTGTTTTTCCCGTTAAGGAGCTGCATTGCTAGACAAAAACATCACTGGTTCTACACAAAATACATCTGGATATATTTTTATTTGTTGTAATGTAACTATTATGTTCTTCATGGTTACTTTCAGGCTTGCACCATGCCTTACAAGATATCCAGCTGTTCTTAAATCACTAAACACAGCTTTTCATACCTTATTGCCTGACTAATCACATCAACATGTGGGCTCCATCTTTGCAGCAGAGGCCAATATAGTAGAAATGGTGGAAAGGAGTTCAGCCCGACAAACTTCCTTACTTCTTGGTGGCTCATTTTCATGCCTAATGCACACCATTTGTCTGGGGTTTTATTGCTCATAAGTGCACAGACCTCTCAGGGGTGGCTTTGACAAGAAAACAAACACAACAACTCGAAGAGAATGACTGTGTAATGTTAGGGGTGTTTGTTTTGCCCTCTGTGCTGCGGGGCGAGGGTGTACTGTATATGGTCCCAGGGAAGAAATGGAGGGAGTGCCTCAGAGCCTCTCCAGCTGCTGAGCAGAGAGGTGCCGACAGCTGCCTGACAGATATTTTGGGAGCTTGCAGCACGCCTGGGATAATAATGGGCTTGATTGGGAGGAGTGTGTGTGTGTGTGTGTGTGTGTGTGTGTGTAGGGATGGGAATGGTTAATATGAATCCAGACATCACAGTGTGTTCACAACCATGTCACTCATAAACTTTCAGGGTGATGGCACAAGAATAACACATGGAGGGATGAAGTGTCTGGTGTGTTAAGCTCTTGTGTTATGTCATTGTTTTCTTACTTTTTACATCTTATTAGATTTATTGCATTGCAGCGTTTTAGCAGAGCGGTCACAGAGACTAGCCAAATGTTTCAAATATTATTATCACAATATGTTATCATAAATTCTCTGCACAAGTGTTTGGTATGACTGTATTGTGGTTCTAAAACATGAAGCTACCAAGATGGATCAGTATGAACACACCATTAGCCCAAAGCATACTGTTTGATGAGAGTACGATGTCCACCACTGAGTTTGTATCTTATATGTATGTATGTATAAATTACACATATTCTGACATATTTTGACTTATATACAGAGACGTGCGACATCTGCTGATATAACGGCGCCTTTGTTGACTTCCATTTTGAAACTGTTGGATTTGCAGCAGGACCAGACTTCCTGTGAAATACCGCAATAATAATTCTCAGTTGTTAAATACTATTTTGCCTTGAGAACAAAGCCTTTTCTGATGCAAACACCCACTGGGTGTCAGTAGGAGAGATTGAATACAAAATATAATTTCTTGACATAACAATGGACCAAAGGGACTTTTGTTCCTGTGCAGCAGGGGCTAAAAAGTAAGTCTTCAATTCAACAGCTGTGAAAGTAATCACTGAGCTTTTAATTGATGAGTCAATCAACCCCCTGCAGATACATTCATTACATGGCAGTAAAATCATTTGGCCCATCAATGCAATATTGTCGCCCTGTGAGCACCTGCATCTGCAGGTAAACAGGGTGTGTTAAGCAGGCAGCTTTAATCCAGTCTGTAACCGTGGTTACTCTCCCTTGGGCCCCAGTAAGGCCTCAGGCTTCAACGATGACTTATTGAATCGGCTCCTCTCTGGCGAGTGCCACCCCTCCACCCCCCACCCCCCCATTTTAATGGAGGCGCTCTTAACAGCTCTTTCTGAGGAATTTACAGCTCCGGCCCCATCCCACTCAGTCCAGGAGAGGGAAGGCACACTGCAGCCTTGTCCCAACAGAGCCGGCAGTGGAAATGTACAGCTTCAGGCAAGGTGGCAGCAGAGCTCCCGTGTGAGCATTTGTGTGTGCCCATCTCTCTCTCTCTCTCTCTCTCTCTCTACACAAAAGTGTGTATGTGTGTGCGTGTGTGTTGACTTGGCTGTAGGTGCTTCTGTGTTCATGTGTGTAAATCTAAGTGAATGAATGAGTAGTTATAGGAGGGCTCCAGATCTGGAGGTTTTCTCTGTAATTTCATTCTCTGCACAGCGTAATCGCTTCCATGTGGGCCCTCACCAGCAACAAAGGGGTGGAGGGCCTCATTGCAAAGGTGGGAGTTAAACACAGACACATACAGGCTCACAAATGCTCTCTCTTATGAAAAAAGGACTGCTAAGCCTGTTAACTAATGTAACAGAAGGCAAGATGATTATCTTTTCTTTTCTTTTTTTTACATTTGGAAAGGTTATTAAAAAATATGTCTGACTGGGTGCTTTTTAATTCCTGTAATGTCATTTTTGAAGGATTTTTTTTTGGGAGTTGTGGAAAGATATTGTACATAACTGTTTTGCCATTACCATATCAAACCACAAATGTGTAATACAAACAAGATCAAATCTTATTCCAATCTCAATTTTTGATAGCAGGAAGTCCATTATGCCTATATTTATGCTCACTAGTAATTTCCTTTAGAGGTTTCAGAAGTTTTGTGGTTTTCCTTTGCATCCTGTGTTTTTGTGTCGTGGCTCGCACCACACATGTTGAACCATCGGGCCTGGAATACCCCGAGGACTGCTGGGCCAGACAGTCACGGTCAATGTGTGAAACCAACAGAGCGAATAACAACAGGACCTTTTGCACAACAGGGTCTGGATTTAAAGGCACCTCTACAAGGCTCACTTATTTGAGCTGCAGGGAAGAGGAATTATGAGGCACAAGGAATCCAAAGAAAATGTAAAGACAGTAAAAATGTAAAGGCAGTAATGTGATCTGAGCTGAGACTTGACATTTCGAGTTCCAAACGTTTCATTTAAAGATCTGAATACATTACATTAATGACTAATGTTAGTTATGGTGAACAGCATCCCCTGCTGTTTTGGCTAATATACTGCAACAATGAAAAAACAAACAAAAACAAACAAACAAATTAACCATATCAGTGCATCATGATAAAATGGTCCCTCAAAAATAAACTATGCAGTTATTTGGTGCCCGTGCATACATCTATGTATACATGCTGGATGATTTCAGTATAGCAGTCTATTATTTCACAAAAGAAGGCCCTTTACAGAAACACATCCACTTTTGTGGGAATAGTGGGTGGTGGTATGGCCAGAAGGCCACAAAGCAGCTTTGGCCTCTCAGTGTTACAGCCTGAGGCAATTTATGACTGTTTGTCCTGCCAACCTGTGAACTGCTGTGGAGGACTCAGGGGTCACTGGTCAGCTGGTAGGTGTTACATTTTTCATGGCACCTTGAAAGCTTCATCATATTCCCGCTGAAAAGTTGCATGTATAGTGTTTTATAAAGTATGACCAACTGTGCTTGCTGTGAAGGAGGTGAGTAAAAAATGTATAGGTGCAATGGGGGAAGAAGTACTCTGATCCTTTACTCAAGTAAAAGTAGCAACACCGCAGGGTATAAATACAAGTAGAAGCCAAGTAAAAGAGTATACTCTATGCTAAAGTACTAGCATCAAAGTATATTTAAATGCCAAAACTAAAAGTCTTCATTATGCAGATTGGCCATTTTTTTTAAAATTCCTGATGTATTAATAAGCATCACATTAACAATGCAGCTAGTAAAAGAGGAGGTGATTTTAATTCTAGTTTAAATTTAAACGAAGTCTTATTTTATTGTAACACCGTCATCTTTTCTCGTCTCAACAATACTTTAAGAATGGGTTAGACATTATTATTTTAGATATGTTTGTCTGTCATGAAGCACAAACATACAAACACAATAAACGTATATCCTTTTTTTTTTTGGCTGCAGGTCAGGGGAACAAATGTAAGACCAGTGGTGAAATGTAAAGTATTTAGTACTAACGCTTGTATTTTACTTGAGAATTTCATGCTATTTCATACTTCTACTCTACTGCATTTCAAGAGGCAAATGTTGCACATTTTACTCCACTACAATTATTTTTCTAATACAGATTTAGTTACTATTTACTGAACATTCAAATTTCAATCAGATATGATGTTCATAAATATGATGTTTTGCCATAAATTAATCAGCTGAAACATGTAGTCAATTGATTAACTACCCTATTTTTTTTGTAAATGTTTGGATCTTGTACAGGTTGGATAAAATGAGCATTGAGACACTTTGGTGTCACTTTGGGTTCTAAGTAATTGTGGCGAAATTTCTCACGATTTTCAGATTTTTATTTAAACCAAACAATTGAATAATGGATTAAAATATCAACATATTCATCCAAAATCAAAATAACCTTCTTTTTTTTTTTTTTTTTTTTGCAGCTACCAGCTACAATATGAGTAACCATAATCTAATGGCACAATATAGAATACACGTGGGTCTTACTTTTAATACTTTAAGTACATTTTCCTTATTACACTAACATACTTTTACCGAGGTAACATTATCCATGCAGGACTTTTACTTGTAACAGAGTGTTTTTACAGTTTGTTAACCTATTATTTAAGTGAAGTATCTGAGTACATCCTCCAACACTGTGCGAGGCATCAACATATCATTTTAAATACTGGTATAGTATCTCCTTTTAAGAAGAAGTAAAGATATATTATTAGAACCATGAATTCAATTTTTGTCTCATACTTTTATAGTGCAGAATTGAAGAATTACAGCTGCATTCACAGAGTGGACATACAATATTAGTAAGATAATAAGAGCTTACAGTACAC
The DNA here is from genome assembly GCA_037974645.1 of Hollardia meadi. Classification (NCBI taxonomy): domain Eukaryota; kingdom Metazoa; phylum Chordata; class Actinopteri; order Tetraodontiformes; family Triacanthodidae; genus Hollardia; species Hollardia meadi. The sequence continues at coordinate 10,112,219 of JBBPCS010000672.1, forward strand.
TGTGACTGAAACATGGTAGTGTATACAGTTGGCCTCTAGATGGTGCCAGTGTCTTGTTTCTTAGTAAAGGATTAAGGCTGTTGTTTCAACTAAATAGTCTGCCTTTTACTGGATTATCCTCAACCTGACTTAACCTGATCAGAACAGTACATTAGCATCACTTGTGGCAGCAGGTTTGTTTTTTTTAAAAAGCAAACAAAGAAATATCCAGAGGGTATTTCAGTTCACTTGGGAAAACCTGTTTATGTAAAGGCAAGTGCAAGTTATTTGATTCGTACTTGTCACGATATGTATATAAACATTTTCCACTGTACGGTGTTTATTATTAACAATATAAGTATTAGAAATATTTCAACATATATTTAATTGACTTACTTTCACAATTAACATTAGAAGATGATTATAGGATGTTGTAAAAACAGCAATAAGCATAAAAATAGAGAAGTTTCTATACTTTAAAATTATGAGATAGATAAAGAAACAGAATAGCTTTATTATATCAACAGTAGATGATGCTATTAGCATGTTTTCATTTGGTTTGTTTAGCAGGCAATGCATTTTAATGCCTTTTCTGTGTTGCTTGCCATTGCTATTGTGATACATGTGTCTATTTGTTTAATACTTCCTTGTCTTTATACAATTTCCATAATTACTTATTTTTCATCAGTTTAATAACTTTTCCACTTTTTTTTTTTTATTAAAAACCGTGTCTGTATTTTAATATCTTTTTCAGTTCCTCAATCAGATGTCAAGAAACGTGCTCATGTGTTTTTTAAAAAAAAATCAGGAATAAGTCAAGGTGCACAATTATCTTGCTCGCCATTTGTATATATAGCATGCAGTCTTACATTTGTGTGTTTTTCATTCTTTATTTCATAGGAAAACGAATCATCATTTACCCTTTGCTTTTTTTTAAGTGTGAGTTTTATACGTTCATTCATCAATTTCACTTTCGAAGCACTACAAAGATTCCTTGTTCCTTCCCTCTGTGTGTGCTGTGGCTATCTTCATGCTACATCTATCCCCGTAATTTAGCTTGAGGGGCCTCGGTGGATAGTTCTCTGAAGACAGGCACCTTTTAGTTTGATCACAGCAGTCATTCCAGGACTGAAACTACGCTCATGCCATTAACTAAAAGCTGCAGCATGACATGGAGGTACATTAATGGGTCACCCAGCATGTCTCTGTCCTGTAGACTCTGTTGTGTGTAGTAAGTGGCCCTGTGCCTTAATTACATTGATTATGCTCATTCGGGCCAAGGCTCTGTGGGAGAAATGCAGCATTATCAGTCAATTTCCTCTTAATGAGCAGCTCTGCAGTTTCAGAGTCTCTGCTAACTTTCTCTGCGTGTGTTTTCTTTTTCCCAGGAAGCTGTCACATCTTATTTCAAAGCTTTGGGTCAGACCTTATTAGATACTGTGTCTATCATAATCTGTTCCATTTATGAAATGGTGGTTTGCTTTTGTGCTGTGACACTCGCTTAAAATAGAATAAACAATCACGAGCTTCACCTGCGGTCCCATCCAGAGTGTGCACGTACGGTGCCATGATTGTTTGACAGATTATTTTGTGGATTCATCAGTCAACGCTGCCTTTGCAAGTTGGAGCCTGTGGTAATCCAAAAGAAGGCATGCAGAACGTCCGCCTCCAGCAACTTGAGAAATGGGGAAAGGGCTGGCTTATCTGCAGTTTTATATGAGTTTGATAATCTTGTGAGTATTGTATGTGATAATTTTTCATTTTAACAAAGAAGCTCTTGTGAATTCCAGTGGTTTCACCTCATCATTGGGGTCATTTCATCTAAGAACAATATGTGGGGAAAAAAATTAACAACACACTATTTAGCAGAGACTGGGCAACTTTTAAACCAGCACTTACTAAACTATTCTTTACAGCTTCTGCTGTTTTAGAAGAGCGATTAATTTCACGAATGCAACTGGATATACATGAAAACATCCTCACAATGGTGTCTCTGTGTGTGCAGCCTTTTGGTAAATGTTTGATTTGGGAAAAATTCTTCCGTCACAGAAGCTAAAACAAACCCCAACACACTGCTTTTTTTGTATGATCACTGATGTGGAATTTAGGAAGCTGGGATGGGAGCGTAGTGGAAAGAGATATAATCACTTCAGTGGGCTTCTGTTGTTTTCATTGATCACAATGACAACTTGTGTGTGCTGGAGAATACTGTACCCGGGCAGGTGCTCATACACGTAGGATTTACAAGCCTGTTGTTCACAATCACAGCTTTTGTAATGAAATGAAACGAACCTTTGCTTTTCCGGCATCACGGGCATCACAAAGTTCACTTGTGGCATTGATAAGTGAGAGGGCAAACACTAAAATCGATAAACGGCAGCGCATTCAACAAACATCACACAATACGACCTTTGGCTGGGTGGGTAGATAAGCCCAACCCCGTCCTCCAACAATCCCTCTTTCTGTCTTACCTTGTTTATGTGTTTTTATGCATTAATGTGTGTCTATTAGCCATGAAAATAAAGACAATGATTTGAGTAGTGGGTGGGGGACCTGGCATTACAATGACTTTGGAGAGGTAAGGAGATGCTCGCCCTGCCTGAGAAGGCCAAAGCAAAACAACAAGATTTGTGATGTAGGTGGAGTTAGTGTAGACCAGGGGAGGGTGAGAAAAGAGGGCTCGAACATGTGCAGAGAAGTGTGATGAGTGAGGTCAGAGCTGCACTGACTTAGCAGAGAGTGAGAAAGAGGGACAGACAACAGAGATCAAGCTGCAGAGGCCCACACAGCAGCAGCAACAAAGAACGGAAGTGTGATAATCAGCCTGGGAAATGACTGTGTAAATTATTTGTTGTTGTTCCGCTCACAGGCCGGGGTGCTCTCAAGCAGAAATGAACGGTGATGGCAGCAAACAGCGTTATGTGTCAACCTTCAGGATGCACATCAAGCCACCCCGTGCATCATCTGCACCAGGGAACAGGCCAGGAACTATCGAGACCAGGACTTCAGACAAATGTACTGACACAGGTAAGGGCTGCATGAGAGACGGAGGGAGGAGATATATAATGTTAGGGGGGTGTGCTTGTGCTGGAAGAGCTCAACTGGTTTTAATGCATTTATATTGACAAGCCAGAACATGGTGACGCCTCCTGGCGCACTGCAAAAACAGACCACAACAAATCAGCTTTGTTTTTCTCCTGGTGTACAAACAGAAAATGAGATCATGCACTTCAAGTTTGTTGCTTTATCCGGTGTTATGGTTGTCCCTGTCCAAGTATCCGATTGTTGTGCTGGGGATCTTTCACTTACATGTCGGCCCGCACTACACAACAAATTTGAGAACATACTTCCTTTTGTGTCTTTTTCACTTTGTGCCAGTGTAAACGTGTCATTTTTGACGTGAAACTTGTTCATTTGAAAAGCTAACACGGTTCAGTCTTTGGGTTATAAGATCCGTCCACATTACTTTAGTGTGAAAATCCACCTCTCAGTGTGTCTGTGTACAGAGGTGCAACTCAAAGCAGTTGGTTTGATTGAACAGCAGTCAGTGCCTGTTCTCAAAGGCTTTACAGTGAATACTTCAGCATTGTAAACACTGGCTAAAGGTCGACGAGAAAACACCCGTTTTGTTCAACCATAACTGTATATGGCTTTACATGGTATTAAAACACAAAATCAGTTTTGTTACACTTTTACACAAGTAAAAAAGGAAAGGAAAAAAGGTACTGTACAACACCCGACAGGTCTTTGTAATGGCAATTAGTTCAACCGGGGATACCACTCAGGGTCAGCCTGTGCTGCTGACAATGTGCTTTTGATTTATGAAACTCTACTGGATCAGGGGGGTTCCAGGGAATAGCCACCCCCTGTGCTTCAAAGATAAAGCTCTGATTTCAGTGAAATTGTTGGGTTTAATGTAAGACTTGGACAGTTAACATGAACTATGTATCTTAAGGCAAAGTGTGCTGTGGTTTGCTGGGCAGCGGTGACCTCAATACATGTGACGTTTAACAAGTGAGAAAAGGAAGAAAAAAAGAGAAGAGAAAACAGGGTGATAAGTGTTATGGTCGATGAGAGGATGGAGCATACTCTGCAGCACTTCTAGCAGGTGTTATTTCAAGTACTTCAGTGTGATAATACAGTAGTTTAGTTAGGGAATTAATGCAAAACACATAATGTTATAACATTTGTGGTCAAAATTTGCATTATAGATAGACTAAAGACAGAAATTAAAGTGGGAAAAGATAAAAAGTATTTTTTTTTTAACAAAGGGGAAGGGTCACTGTAAATCCTTGATAATGCATGTGTTGCTCTTGTTTTCTGTATTTTACTCACCTCTTTCCACCCCTCTCCTCCACATTCAGGGTTTCTTAACCTCTCCTCTTGTAAACGTCTGGATCCGCCAGCCTTCGTAGAGCCCCTGCAAGACTGCTGCGTGGACGAGGGAAGTGACATCATACTGCGGGGGGTTATCACGGGAGGTCAGCCAATCAAGGTGTCGTGGTTGCACAATGGTGAGCAGGAACAATTTACACTGCTCGCTTGAGGTCAAATGTTGACCAATAAAGACATTGCAAATAAACAGCATAGCATCGCGTCTGATTTTCCTGATTTATTTTTTCATACATTAAATAAACAAAAAACGCACATTTGGTTTTAAAATATCATTTGCAGTTCGTGCCAATGAACCTCTTGAACCTTTAAATTTAGCCCAAAAAAAAAAAAAAAACGTTTTGTGACATTTTACACGTACTGTTTCTGCTTGTGCTTGAAGCTGATATTCCAACAGATGATACTGTTTTTATTATCTGCTTTGGAGACTTTGGGATGTAGCATTTGTAATGACAGATCCACAGCAAGGGTACAAGAAGTTTAAAGCATCTTTTCTCCCGTATCCGGGATCACTGTCAGCCCTTCCTTGCTCACTTGCTTTGTCTTCATTGTTCTTTCTTGCACATTACACTAGTAGGAGTGAGGGTTTCTAGTTTGTTTGCTCCTATGGGCAGGTGAATTGGCTCGTTTTGGGAATCCTTCCTTCGATGGCAGGGAGATGAGTTTTGTGGTGAGGGAGTCCTTGCCGGAGGATGCTGGGGCCTACACGTGCTTGGCAGAAAACAGCGCAGGGAAGACATCCTGTTGTGCCGCTGTGTTCGTCAGAGGTGAGAGAGATACTACAGATACAGAAGATACAGGGTTCCTCATTTAATGGAATATTTAATATGTCATTTACTCTGATCACAATAAAAAGAAGTTCGCCAGACTTTAATTTCTGATGTTCTGCAATCTTTTCTCCTTTTCCTCTTTCTGAAAACCAATCCAGACTTTGAAACTATCTATGGTGTGCGGAATCGTGTCTCAAATATCTCCACTTCTGCATCCAAGAGCATTATGGAGAATGGAAAGTCACCACAGTCTCCCAAAGACGAGCGACAGAGGCCCAGAGGATCTATTTGTACATCCCCCACATGCTCTGATAAGCTTAGCCCAGTCTCAACTCCAAAAGGTAATAAAAATAATGATTAATTTCATACATAAATACAAATGATCTGATCAGTTTGCTCATAACATATACAGTGCAGCTCCAGATATCCATGTTATATTTTTAAACGAATAGGAAACGCATCATTTCCGGTCTTTGTATGATTGGTTGTCACGAAACATGTAAACCAGACAGGAATTATGCAGGACTTCCACGACAATGCAGCCTTTCGATACACCCACTAAAGGTTCTCAGTCCCAAGTGAACACCATGTATGGGAGTGGACAGTGCACAGTTCAGTAGAGTCTGTAAACTGATAGCCATAGGACAGAAGAGCAGAACCACACCTCTCTCCCCGCCTTCTAAAACCTACCTGCACTTCATCTGTCTCTGCAGAAGTCATCCCAAAGAAGAGAGCCAACTCGGGGACAGGTGAGAAACAGACATGAGTCTTTTTTTTCCCCCCTCCTCTCTCTCTCTATCTCTGCCAAATGACCAAGCAATGCACCTGTATTTCCATCGTTCACTCATCCTTTGGTTTCTCACTGTCCACTGCTGTATTCTCTTGGTCCTGCTAATGGAACTTATTGTTAGAGCCTGGTTTTTTTTTTTTGCATGTGAGTTGCTTCTGATGCTGTTGTGGTTTGCCCAGAGCTACACCTTCTTTTCTTTTTTTTTTTTGCCTTGTTCTTGTTATGATGTTGTCGGGCTCTAAGCTTTTGTGTCCCGTATACTGGGGAACTTTATCTTTGGGTGTAGGCTGCAACAATAAAAGCATGAAAAGCTCACATAATAAGGTCTGAATGTTGGTTATGAGAGCACAATATCTGCAGTACTTTTTTATGGCGTGGTTCTGTTGTTTATGGTTTTATCATGGAGATGTAAGTGGAGGCTGGAGAGGAAGATAAAATAACTCAGCATCAGGCTGCCTGGTAAGAAAGTAAACTAAATACAAATACTGAATCCATTTAAACATAATTTTATCAGATTCTCGAGTCAAATTCACCCTCCTGATGGCACATTGTTTGAATACTGACATTGTGAGAGATGACACTGACTCTAGCTCATATATGGGATTTTCTACTCTAATATTAATGCATTATATAATTATAGGATGCCGTGCAGAAAAAAAAAATTGTAGTTGTGTTTGCTTCTTTTAAGGATATTTGTCTAAGTAAATAGAGTGAAACATAGTATGGAGCTGCATTGGTGTCTTCAAATAATGGGTGAACACACTTGATTACACAAGGACTGGTTATACTTGTGTGGGGAAGGTCAGCTGTGTTTTGCATTTGTTTCCACTTGAGACACTTGGTATGCAGTATGCTACAATAATGAGGGTCTTAAGGGAAGTAATACACTTTCAATATGTACAGCGCAAACCACAGATAACTGCCCCTCTGTCTTTATCTCACAAACCACAGTTTCCTTCCAGCGTGTTAGGTTTTGAACTCGACCAATAATACGACAACAAGCAGGCAGGCTCTGAGTCAAAACACTTAGTTTGTTTTGTCTTTGCAGGTCCAGCATTACATTTTGAACACCCTCCACAGCACGTCAAGGTGGAGGTGGGACAAACTGCCCGGGTGACGTGTTTTTTCACTGGCAGTCCTCCCATAGTGTCGTGTTGGATCAGAAACAAAGAACAGGTGTTGTAAAATATCCACTCACAAAATATCCACTTTCTACCATTCACCTTCACTGTCTCTCAGTAGGGCGGCACAGTGGTGCAGCGTCCCAGCTTGGAGAGGGCCTTTCTGCATGGAATTTGCATGTTCTCCCTGCGTCTGCATGGATTCCCTCAGGGTGCTCTGGCTTACTCCCACAGTCCTAAGACAAGCAAGTTAGGTTTATTGGTGACTCTAAATTGCCTGTAGGTGTGAATGTGACTGCAAATGTTTGTTTGTCTCTATGTCTCAGCCCTGTGATAAACTGGCGACCTGTCCAGGGTGTAACCCGCCTCTCACCCATTGTCAGCTGGCATAGGCTCCAGCCCCCTGCAACTCCGCGAAGGATAAGCAGTGACAGATAATGGATATCTCTCAGTATTTACCACCCTCCCTCTTTTTACATGCTTTATATCTGCAGATAGTGGATGGTCCAGAGCTGTGGGCAGAAAATACAGATCTGAGCAGTACACTGGTTATAGCAGAGGCGAAACCACAGCACACGGGTTGCTACACCGTTATAGTGAGGGACCGCAAGAACTCAGCGCAACACACGCTCACCCTTTCTGTGATAGGTAAGACAACACACACTCTGCAGTGTCAGGACCATGTGAAGTAAATTTGCGTTTCCTTGAGCAGCTTATTCATCATCATCCCACCAGAGCAGCCACAGCCTCCTGCGTCCTGTCCTGTGATCTCCCTTGTCTCTGCCACAAGCCTTGTGCTGTCCTGGTCGGGCCCCTGCTACGACGGTGGCAGTGCCGTCCTGGGTTACGTGGTTGAGGTAAAGAACCAAGGACGTGTTGAGTCTGGGGACTGGAGGGAGCTTACTGCCCAGTGCAAGAGTACCTCATACAGAGTGTGCTCTGGACTGCAACCTCAACAGGAGTATTGTTTCAGAGTGAGTGCCTACAACGAAGTGGGAATAAGTGAGCCAGGACCAGTGTCACCAGTGGTTAGGATGGAGCAGAAAGGTGAGGTGATATGGGTTTATGATACCACATTTGAAAAGGCAAATATAATACTTATATTACAGCTATTGTGTCTTTGTGTGCAGATTTAGACAAACCGCAAAAAGAGGAGGCCCCTCAAGCCTATACCTGCGTCACTATTGACTCTTCCCACAAAGTCACAGACCACTACTATTTGCAGGAAAAACTGGGAGTGTGAGTATTTGACAAGATATAAACCCGAAGTTTTCCCAAGAAGCCCCAGAAAGCACTTCAGATGAGTAAGAAACCTTGACATTTTCAAGAGAAAATATCCCTCCTTTCATTAGCGTGGGTTGTCTGGAAGATGGGAAGTCCTGCCAAGTACAGCAGAGGGAGGATAAAAACAGATAGACACCAGTGCAGGTTTGAAAGTCCAGAGTTAAAAATGACTAAACTTGTCTCTTCATTAGGGGAAAGTTCGGCCAGGTGTTCAAGCTCACCCACAAAGAGACAGGACGTGTGTGCGCTGGGAAGTTCTACAAAGGCCGACGTGCTAAGGAGAGGGAGGCTGCCCGTAAAGAGATAGAGTTGATGAACTATCTCCACCACCCCAAACTGGTTCTGTGCCTCGCGGCATATGATCACAGGCCTGAGATGGTCATGGTCATGGAGTTGTGAGTATCATCATGAAAGCCTAAAATGGTTGAATATGGTTAAAGAAATATAATATAACCATTTGCTGCCACTGTGGTTTGTCTGGCTGCAGTATCGCAGGCGGGGAACTGTTTGAACGTATTGTGGACGACAGCTTTGAGCACACAGAGCCTGCCAGTGTGCACTACATGCAGCAGATCCTGGAGGGGATTGCCTACATGCATCAGCAGAACATTATCCATCTGGACATCAAACCGGAAAACATTGTGTGTGTTGATACCACTGGCACCTCAATAAAGATCATTGATTTCGGATTAGCCAGCAGGCTAGGTATGTGAAATGAAGCTCTCTTAAAGCAACATTAAGTTTAAAAAAAATGGTATTTTGTGCAATTTGGCACCGGGCCTAATTTACTGTCATAAATACGAATTCCGGATTCTGTAACAATCTGTCAGATATAATGAACGCTCTCACTGCAAACAAAATTCTGCAGCGCCATAACAATGTTATGTCTTGAAAACATGTCTTTGTGTAAACATGCACGCTCAGACATTGTTTGCCATGTGGCAGTCAAAGTTTACACAAGCATTGCACACAAGCATCAGCCAAACATCAAGCAAGTGCAGCAACGCAAGACATAACTTAGCTAGCCAGCTAATATTATTTACTATTTCAACAGCAACAAATCCAACTCGTTGTCTGTCTTGCAGCCTTTTATTTCTCGAAGCTCTCGCCATCAAATAAACGCTAGCCTGAGATTTAATCTTGTGCGGCCTCCGTCACATCCTCTTTGGTCTCTTCACCTCTGCCATGATGTCCATAGAGGCTATGTACATGAAAACCTCCTCCTACTGTTGGTCCAAAGCTGCTGTGCTGTCGGTGTAGACACCAACCCTCCCCAGCCAGTGCTCTGAGCAGAGTCAGCTGTCTTCATGGCGGACAGACCTAATTTGCAGCTACAGGTTGCTTTCAGGGAACTCCATACATCAAAACCACAGAGTTGTGGCATAAATTTCCCCTGTAAATAGTTAGTTTCTGTGATAGTTGGTGATGTGTCTGTCAGTGGTTGGATCCTACCCGCTCACCGAAGCTACATAGTCCAGAAACAGAGTGGTAGCGGGGCAGAGTAGCTGCAATAGAGACATCATTCATCCTATTACAAGTCAGTGTACCATTAAAATTATTTTTGCTGCTGTTATTTCAAGGTAAAATATAATGTTGCTTTAATATTCACTTGTCATTCTAATGTACTTGGATGTTTCATTATCACATTATGCACTTTATGTTTAACAGATAGCAACACACCTCTGAAGGTGATGCATGGAACTCCAGAGTTTGTGGCACCTGAAGTGATCAACTATGAGCCTGTGTGCCGGGCCACTGACATGTGGAGCATTGGGGTAATCTGTTACATATTGTGAGTATAGCCATTTCCACATTAAAGAAAGAGTTTGGCATTTTGTGAAACACTCCGCTTGGCAACAATCCGCTTTCTTGCCGAGTGTTAGACGAATGAGCTAGACGAACAGTCCCTTGTCTGTGCAACAATTATGAATCTACAACCGGCAGCTAGTTAGTGTAGCACAGAGCATGGGAAAAGGGGGGGAACAGTTGGACTGGCTGTGCCAAAAGGTAACAAAAATCCACCTGTCAGCACCTCTACACCTATTCCTGGAGTCTCAGCTGGTTGCCAGGTATTCCGCCACACAACTCCCTGATAAAACCTTAACATGTGGTTTTACACTATGGCTCTTGTAACTGACTAAACATACTGGATAATACTAGATGGTTTTAATTAGGGCTGCTGGTAGGTGGATTGTGTCATCTTTAGACAGAAGCATGCCAGCTGTTTACCCTACTGTTTCCAGGCTTTGTGCTAAGTTATAACTGGCTGTTGGTAGCTTCATATATATTAGCACAGACATGAGACTGGTATCAAACTTCGAACTTTTGAGCAAAAAAGCGAATGAGAATAAGAATTTTTTTTTTGCATCATGCACATCCAGGATATAATTTACATCTAAACTGGCGAGAGCAGATTTTGTCACACAGTGACTGGGAGAAGGATTGGGTAAGTTTCATCAAACTGACCTGGTCTACTGACCTAGTCTGCCTCTCAGTTAAAAGGCTCTTTATCAACTGCAACTCTTGATAACCACTTTGAGAAACTTAATAGAACATAATAGACTGATAAGACTGTACTGGTGATGGATCGACTGTCTGTTGTTTGAATGTTTTACTGACTTTTAATGCCACCTAGTGGATGCAGGTGGAAACAGTCATTATAGTTATAGTGCTGTCTTTCTTTCTCTTCAGACTGAGTGGTGAGTCTCCTTTCCAGGGTAGCAGCGATGTAGAGACCCTGGCCTTGGTCACAGCGGCCCAGTGGGAGTTTGATGAGGAGAGCTTTGATGAGATTACAGAGGAGGCCAAAGATTTCATCAGCTCATTGCTTAACAAGGACACCAGGTGGTTTCATACACATATAACACAGTCTCCAGATACTATCTTCACTTAACTACCCATAACACTATACTGTGTGTTTCCCAGGCAGAGGATGTCCTGTGAAGAGGCACTTGCCCACCCTTGGATGGCAGCATTTGACTCTGGAGAGCTGGAGACCAAGAATCTGTCCAAGGACAAGATGAAGAAGTTTCTAGCCAGGCAGAAGTGGAAGGTGACACCTCAGCACAGTACTTTTATGTTTATCTTTGACTTTGAGTTGTTGTTTTTCTTTTCTGCTGCAGACTTTTGACATTTTTTGGTTACATAGAAAGCAGGTAAGGCCTTGTTGGCCCTGAAGAGAATGGCTCTACTGTCTAAAGGTGACAACGCTGGATCTCCTGTCAGCCCTCGAGAGGGTAAGACACACATTCTTTTATCATCTTATCAGGACCATTTTAGCTTCCTGGTTTAACCTTGATTTATAGCAGTCCTGTGGTTCCCCCCCTTTCATCTACTTCCTCCTCCCTCTCCCTTTTTCCCAGACTCACCCCTGAGCCCAGAGGCAGAACATGCTCTGCAGTCTCTGGAGCGCAAGATGCAGGGGCCACCTCAGTTCACCCAGAGCCTGGAGGACCAGACAGTAGCTCCGGGATCCAGTGCCCGTCTCTCATGTCACCTCACAGGTACACAGGACTTCTTATCCTAAGGCCTTCAGAGTTCCTCTTTGTAACATGTTTGGGTGGTTTGTTGCAGAGCAGTGACTTATAATTTTTGTTTTGAGACGTTCAAAACATGAACATTATCAACAGAATGTGAAGAAACAGCAGTGTTGACGTTATGTCGAAGACTTTTGTTTATTGTATTGCAGAGATATCTACTGAAGTTAGCGTGCTAACCAGCGAATTCAATCGAGATATAAAAACGAGATACAAAATAAAACTCACCAAAACTGTCTTGGTTTGTCTTTCCACAATCACCTCTGCTTTAGTTGAAGTAAATCCTCGATTCACCACGGAAGATGGGGAAATAATTCCATTTCTACACCCCATTTTCGGTCACTGGCTGATTCTATCTTGCTGCTTTTCCTCTCTCCAATCCCTGCCTGCTGTGTCCTCTTGTCCTCCTCCATACTGCATCCCCTGTCGCCAAAATGGCCTCCACTGGTCTCATCGGCTGTCTGTTCCCATTTTGTTTTCCAGCCATATTTAGGCTGTGGAGCCCGGTTGAGCTGAGCCCCACTGCCCGCTGTGACTTCCCCTGTGATGCAGATCGCAGTCGAGGCAGACTTCAGTGAGCAGTAGGGCCACTAGCCCCACTGCTAACTAAGCTAACAGTCACTATAGCTACAGCCAAAGATTAATCACACAGCACAAGATAACTAATTTACAGTGGACAGTATAGCGACAGCAGTTGGTGGTTACTCTGGTGATATGCTCCCTTATATTTTTGGAGGTACCTTTAAATTCTGGCTATATTTCACAAATTGCACGTTCAAGACAAATGAGGACTTGAGACTTGACTTGTTTGACTCCATGATTTGAACTTCCCCCAAAAGGCTTTTTTTTAAAAAAAAATCTGTTGCAGTTTTCCTTTATTCCAGAAGTTCTTCCTTTTGTCCCTGTCCTCACCCCTCCCATCTATCTTGGCAGGATATCCTGACCCAGAGGTGGTGTGGCTGTGTGGCAAAGAGCCTGTGGGGGAGTCGGCCACAGTTCAGATAGAGTACGAGGAAGATGGCCGCTGCACCCTGGTCATAGCCAAAGTTGGCCCAGACGACAGCAACATTTACACATGTAAAGCCACCAATGACCATGGGGAGACATGCTGCTCAGCCAAACTCATTGTTCAAGAGTAAAGTCATGATAGAAATCAGGACTGAACTCTACATCATGTACTGTGGCTGGAAATATATAATACATGTATTATTGTTAAAATATATGATCAGATTAATGTTGTTATAGAGCTACAAGCATAGATAAAGGTTGATATTTCTTCATGGGACTAAGATATGGTCATTCGCTTTAATGTGTTGTTTTGACTAAAAACCATTAATGTATTTCTTACATTGGGAGAGTATTTTAAATACTCCCCTCCATACCTATCAGCTGGTAATATGAATAAAGTGAGATAACCCTTTTGAAAAGCAAACAGGCCTGAAATGATGCTGTTTGAATCACAAAGTGAAGATCTGTCTTGTGATGTACTTTAAGCTTTTTTACCTGAAAAAAACTGACATGTTCAAAAAAATACTTTAAAAATGTGCAAAAACAAAATGTGCAACACATTAAGGGGTGTTTTTTTTTTTAAAACAGCATGGTAAGTGCTAATTCTTAGGACTAGCTAACTTTTAATGTCATGAAAAGATACATTCAAATCATCAAACTTTATATAGGCCTACTGTATACTTATACTTACTTCATTTATACTTTCACAATACTATTTTGACAATCTTTTAGTGGAAAATAAAAACCAAACCCTAGATTTAATATCTTAAACAAAACCAAATATAGTGTTTTCTGTTACAGCAGCCAACCAGCGTCTGTTTGGGGGAGGGGAGTGTCATTCACGTAACTTTTAAAAATCACAGAATATCAGTGCAATTTTCAGTGTAAAACTTCTGCAAGTTGAAACAGCTCTCTGTGTCACAAGAAGCGTGACTGTATGCTTCACACATATTTTCATGTGAGTCCATGGGTTCACATCAGCACAGCTGCTGCCGGTATGATCTACAGTCAACTTCGACTGTCTGATTATGTGTGTGCATGCAACACAATAATGCATATATATACAAAACGTCACAGTCACTTGTATTTTTATATGTTATATATATTGTGTTTTTCAATTATGTTAACCTTTAGATGAAAATAGAGACACAGACATTTTGCAGAGAAAGCTTGACAATGTATTTGGATAAAAAGATGTCATTAATTCAAAGTCTCAAATAAATTTCATTTACATTTTCTAATTTGTTTGCTCAGCTAAATCCATACACGGTACTTAAATCATATTTTCACATGTTCCATTTCTCAAACTACCGGTTAGCAGTGTGAAAAACTGAGATATTATTTTAAATGTAAAAGCACGGCGCCCCATTCAGACCTGAAATCCTGCTGTTAGAATTATGTCGTGAAGAGTAGAAAACCACTGAAGGTATTATAGCCCATGCCATCATCATAGACTTCCCTGTTTGCGTGGAGCTCCGCATACACAGTGTCTCCCACCTCGAGGGGGATGACCACAGCGTTGCTGCCCATGTCATTGCCATCAGACCCCGAGGCGTCGAAGACAGATGTCAGGAGTACACCGTTCTTCTTGAGGCTCACAACAGAGTTGGGAATGGGATTGAGGTTATTGAACATGGAGAATCGAAAGAAGTACATTCCTTTGACCATTGCTGTGAAGATGCCTGTCAAAATAAGGAGAATGGTGTAAATTTCATTAGTTCTAAGTCGTTCTTCTCCATCTATCTCTCTCTTAAGCATACACTACCCGTTGAAGGATTGTAGCTATTGCCAGTGTTGGAGAAGACCTTCTTATACTGCAGTGGGGTAGCAGTTGTGAAAGGTCCAGTGTTTCCAGAGCCAGATTCCCTGAGAGCTGCAGAAAAGGCCACCTGAGGTGTCCCTGAGAGCCACAAAAATGACCACATCAGAAGTAAGAATTACTAAAGAGAGGAATTATATCCCATTATTATATCCCATGAAAACATTTGCTCTTTTACCTCCAGTCAGGCTCCGCAGCTCCAGAACATCTTTTTCAGTGTTTTGCAACTTAGTCTCCAGGACTGTTATTTTTTCCACCATGTTTGCGACTTTCTCTCCCATTGCTCCCAGGTTTTGAGCTACGGAAGTGAGGGAGTAGATGTCACAGCAGCTGGTTGATCCTGAACACTGACGGACCTTGTCATTATTTTCATTAGCTTGTGCTTCACACAGACAGCAGCTGAACACTAGAATCAGGATTTCAATCTTCTTCATCCTTGTGGTTTTGAAATCTCTTTCTTTGTAGCCTCCCCCTTTTATACTTCATCTGACATTGAGCGAAACAAGAAAATCCGGCTTCAAAAAACACCCCACATTGCGCAAATCAAGTACAAAGGGATCAGATTTAAGATATGATATTGGTTTAGCAAACTTGTTCCAACAGGGCATTCTGCAATTTGTTAGCTCTGGCCCATAAATGTCAGACTGCATTGTGATGAAGAGGGAACTAAAAGATCTAAAGGTACGTGCAGTTACAAGCCTTGATATACTTTATCAAAAACATCTTAAATCCAAAAAATGTAAAAAAAAATAAATAAATAAAATAACATGCAATCAGTGGATCTTTTTCTTCTTGATGAGAACTTATCTTACAAAGGAGGTTCAGTGAGGTCACGTCATGATTCCCTCTTTTCCACCATTTATATGTTGATGCAATACATACATGGTGTTATTGATGTGAATAATCAACGTTCAAAATCAAAAATATTGGCAATTGCCAATATAGTATTGAATTAGACTAAATACATTACTTTCAGGCTGAAACATTTCAACACTTTCTGTCTCATTTCAGCACAATAGTGTCGCTGATCATTTTAGTGGCAAAAATTTTCATGAGTTGAGAAAACAGCAGGAGCGTTTTACAAGTTCCTAAACATGAAAAGCATTTGACCACCAACAGAGAAAAGCTGGTTTTTCTCAGAGCTGAATGGGAGGGACGTATTGACTCTAGCCTCAGGTCACTGGTACTGTGCTTACACAACTGTTCCTGGATGCACATGCTTTTTCCATACTGTTACCCAAACACAACAGAGAGTAAGCAGTTAAGAGATATGATCCACTACACTGGGGTCTATTGCAGTAATTTAAACAATATATTTTTTTAAAAGATCATATAAATGACGCTTGGACATGGGTTTACCAAAATAAGAGCTTTTTTTATTCCACTGACATAAAAATAAATGCTGGACAAGAAACAGCTTTTAACCCTTTTAGATATTTCGGGTCACTTGTCTGTACATTACCCCACAATATTACAGAAGAAAACATTTGTGTTTTTGTGTGACATGATCATTTAAAACCATGCATTCATTCCTATCCCTAAAATAAATATATATATATATGTACAAGAAAATAAATAAATTAGCTTGTGGTTTATAGATGAACGGTTTTAAGTATATACCACGTGCATGTCAACTTAAGTTAAATATACGAGTGAGTGCAAAAAGAAGATCCAGTCTCCTGTGCAAGACAAGTGCTGATGAGCAGAACAGGGTTTGGTTAAAAGTCCGAGTGGATGCGGATAAACGGAAGGTCAGAGGAGTTGCCTCATTTGGACCGCCTCCTGCTGGTTCCTGTAAAGCGTTGCAGCCCGTAACTCAAAGGCACCGACCATTTGCTTAACCACTTGGTCAAAGAACACGCTGGCCAGCTGAGAATGCAGGAGAGACTTGAACTCAAAGGACACCTACAGAAGACACAGGAGGGGGACAAACTTGTTAGCTAACCATTTGTGAGACTTAAATGGTTAAATGGACTTCTTGCAAGCATGTGAAAAATAGACATTTCTCTCAGTTCTGTGGTTACTTTCTTTAAAAAAAAATCCATTTTTCTAGAGGTGAAAATTGCAGAGCATCACAAAAAACAGGGAAACTCATGTCTTTACTTCTTCTAAATGTACATTGAGAATTAGTCTCCCTAACATGTTCTACTGAAATCTAATCACTTTCTGGCTGACCCCGAGGTAACGTGGGCCAACATTGAGTTCAAACCTCTGTCAGCAGCAACACTGTTCCCTGTCCTGACAGCTATTTCAGACCTCCAGGGATATCGTCATGCCACGCAAGACTAAATTTAGAGCATAATGAGATTGTACTCTACACTTCCTTCAGTCAATAATCCATTCACAATGGTACAGGAACAAAGACTTGGAACTAGTCTCTGCGTCAGCAAACAATCTGATCTCTCAAGTCCCATGTTAATGCCATTTAATTCCTTTTGTTGACTTTACTCTATACTTATTGCAGGAGTCTACTTTTTCTGCTGTGGGTGCTGAAAAAAATCCTAACTTCCTTATTTCATCATGTACACTTACATAGAACTCCACTTTGCAGGAGTCTTTGGCTCCCGGGGCAAACCTCCATATTGTTTCAAGATGGCTGAAGAGGGATCCATCACTGCACACAGCCTGTTTCAAAAGAAATTACCATTTATTTATCATTGATTATCAAAAAGCAATCAGAATAGTTGTCAAAGTGTGTCAAAGACAAGACAAAGCTGTTATAATCTTTATTCTCTGGAGGAGCACAGATACAAGAATCTAGTCATCTGCTGGAATGCTTCATTTCTGGAGCTACCAGTTTTAAAGGACTTACCCGGACTTTGTGGTTTGGGACGACGGTGACCTCAGAGGTGTAGCGCTCCACAATGGGGGGGAATCCTATTTCGAGCTCCGCCTGGATGTTACCGTTTCGTCTTTTAGTGACCCGAGACTTCTTGCACCAGGGAACAAAGTGCTGGTACTGGTCCACACTGGCCACCACATTGTACATCTGCTCTGGAGTATACCTGAGCACACAGTACCATGAAACAGAGGCACATCCAATGAGATGGTGTCGCCATTTCAACGCAGACTTGTGAATTTAGTTCTTGAAGTTGTTTTCAATTTCTATTTAATGCTCAGTATTTTTGTAACTTTTTCAAGTTTATAATTTTTTATTTTTTTTGGTTTAATATTATTTAAGTTGAAATTTTAAAAAAAATTATTTCCATTATGGATTTATCTACAAATGATTTTCTCATTTCAGCATTTTGTCGATAAATTGTCAAAAAAATAGCAAAATATGCTGAAAAATATGTCCCAGAGTCCCAGGTGACGTCTTTAAATTGCTCCGTTTGTCCAACTAATAGTTCTAAATCCACAGAAATGTAACATACCGCCGTACAAGACAAAGAAAAGTAACACATCTATACATTTGAGAAGCTGGAAACAGCAAATGTTTGGTATTTTTACTCGAAATGTAACTCCAAAAGTCATTTCAATTAGCCAAACATTGTTGCTTTACTGTGCATAAAAACAAAAACTATATTGTTTGGTTTTGTGGGTCTTTCCAGCATATTGAATATTATATCGGGGCACTCACCCTAACGTCCGGCACTCGGTGTACTCCATCCTGCGGGTGCTGATGGGAGCAGCCAGGTTGATGAAGCTGCGTCTGGGTGTGCTGACAGGGGTAGTGGGGCAGAGAGGCAGGCTGGCCCTTCTCTCTACCAGGGCCCCACAGGAGCCCAAGTGTCTGAGGGATGGACATTATATATATATATATATATATATATATGAAAACAAATTCATGAATTTGTGAGGTAAATATATAAAGAACATCCCATTTTTACTCAGTGAGGGGTTCTGTGCCACTGAGCATTTATTCTGTGTGACCCCAGGAATAACAAAGTTTACAGTATTTGTGTTGTATTGTATAATTCACTGTTTGGAGACAAACCGAATTAATATTTCCCTGCTGCTGCTGAAGATGACGATACTGATTTTCACGTGACATTTTATTTCGCAGAAACCACAAGAGGGAGAAGAGTCCCGTGACTACAGGTTTCTCTCTGCTTCACACACTGATCAAACACTGGGGAATAAGTCTACAATCAATTCATAATAACAAAATATATCCGGAAACAACCGAATTACACCAATAGCCACATTTCGACAAACCGTGTGTCTCGACTAAACAAGCACAATTGGCTTCAAACTTCACCTCGCCTACCGCATCTGAATGGGGAAGCCAACTCACCTGATATTTGCTCTTTTAGTGTTTCCTCGCACAACTTTTGCGGAGTGCGCTTCAGACACCTCCAGCAGCGCCTTCAGGAACAAAGGGGTCGTTTTGTTGGTCATGCTGAAGTTTAAGTTGGAGAAACGAGAACAGGTTCTTCGGGAGAGACGGCAAACGAACGACTGCAACCGGCTTCGTTCTGCCCGATGAGTTCTCCACTCGCCCGCAAGGACAGCAGTGACGTAGTGGGAGGTGCCATTGGTTCTGGCCAATCAAAGAGAAGGGTTAATATAATTTAAAAGTTTAGATCGATCCCTTATAGGTGAGTCCAAAAAATAATCAGGCCCATGTAAAGGTGATAGGATAGGTGATATTTCAAAATAAACAAGAGAACTAATTCTCTGACTAAGCGAAACTGTCAAATCAGACTGTTTTATACAAGATTAATATTTTATAATATTAATCAATGGAGGTGCTCGTACTATAAATTGTATTGTTGTTATGGGACGCATGACAATATCAGTCAGAGCTGCCATGTGAAGCCATGACTGAAAAATACAGATTTCTTGCCTAATTTGGCACGTAGTATGAATCCTTCACGCTCAAGTCACTGAGTTCACGGGATTTTGAGAGTTTTCCACGAGCAAGTCAAAGTCTAAATGGTATACTGTGCGGTTGAGTCTGTGAACGAGTGAAGCGAGCATGCTGTGCATGTGACACACCTGGACTTTGGTGCCACAGATGAGTAACGGTCATCTATATTCAAAGCAGATCAGTAATAAAACAGAGCAGCATTCTCAATACATAGACTAAATTAGAATGTGTATGTACTGATAGTAGGAAAACTTCAATTTGAATATATTTTACTGCCTTTACTTAACTCTCATAAACCTATTAAGACTGTGCGGTAACAAAGCTGGTAGTGAAGGATCCATTTTGGGATCTTCAGGCTGGAATTAGGGCATTTGATTAGGGACGAATTTAAAAGCCTCAGTCAATCCTATTAAAGACTGGTTGGAAACGTAACTAGACATAGACATACACACAAGCTAACCTGTTTCAGGTTAGAGAACATACCCAAGAGCTTATCGTACCTGCCCTAGCCTGATCCAGAAATGACACAGGGGGTGGATGCTGTTCCAGCTGACCCACACTGAGTCTTTGATCCCTGAACTTTGTCAAGTTCAGTGATTCAAAAGCCCAACTGAAGCAGTTCTTTCTATTGAAATGGAAAGGTATTTTTTCTTTCTATTATTACTTTTGTGTCTGTTTAAACAACTTGTTGTCTCAGGAAGTTCGCCAAAATCCCCCAACAGTGTCGTGAAGTCACCGTAGGGATGTCACTGGTTTGTGAAGACGTCACCGAAAATGTTTTTCAGTTCACTCGCTTTTTGCAAGATCTATCAATCATTGACAGGCCTTTATTCAACCAGCCAAAGAACTTAACTGTGTGTCTAGATCGATGTCACCCTAAAGTCTAAAATATATAAGATCACCTGTCTAAAGCATGTGACCCTCTGCGATAAAGACCCATTAAGGATTCCTGTTAGACTTCAAGGATGAAAAGGCTACCACAGAATTTATTATATCATCTCTTTGTGTGTTCCTTGTGGCAATATGTACAGAGGACCAGAGGACAGAGAGAGAATCCAATTCTTGGTGAAAGGACATTTCCAAAATTAGCTTTATTGCAAACCGTATTTCCCCCCCTCTTCTCCCTTTTCAAATACAAGTGTTTGTTGTACTTGAACAAAATGTTTCAAATAACACCTGCCGAATTTGAGTAGTTTTCCTTTTGTTTCAAGATCCTTGACAATTAACCTTTATTATGAAATATTCACCATTATATAGCAAGAGAGAGTAATTAAGGTACAACTCTAAAAGACAATCTGCAGTGATTGTATAACAGATATTATCCAAAGTCATTTCAGGTCATTTCAGATATTTTATTCAATTATCACTCAAGGGGCATTTTAAGGGAAGCATTTAAGCACTAGTGCTACATACAATATAATTCATTCATGTAAAAAATCATGCATATTTTCCTTTCGCTGTCAGTGGATAATGGGAGCCTGATTTTTATATTTTTTTCATTTTATGTTTTGGAGCAGAGCAGTTGTTCCTGTTTGCCAAACAAAATAGCCAATCAAAAGTTATATAAGAAAATTCTTGGTGTTTTTTTCCCCTCAAACAATGTGGTACAAACCTGTCCAGAAGCACGCCTATCAAAGGCCAGCCAATATAATGAGAACACTGCCAAGCGACATGCAGGAATGCAAAGGCTGTTGCATCACTCAAAATATAATCCTTATCAAGTATTTCTCCACCAACCAGAAAACGGTCTATTTTTTACATTTATGTTTTTATATTGCGATAAGGAATATAACTTTTGACAAGTGACATACAGAAATAGAACCGTGGAGTCACTCCCTGTTGTGAACTCTACTCACAAAACTATGAAACTATGTGCCCTTTCCAGTTGAGCAACCACAGTCAGAGTACATCAACTTTATGTCAGCAATCAAACATGAAAGAGCAAAGATATTAACCTCTACACAAGCAGTAAAAGAAGGGCAAGTCCGCACGTGAAGTAGCGGCCTGGTTAAAAGCAAAGCATGTGCAAACTTATTGTTCCTCAGCTGAGAAAATGATTTTGCTCATGGCACTGATGTACCGCGAGCCATCTGGCTCTGTGAACTTCAGTTTGGTGAGAGGTGGCATGACACCGCTGGTGAAGTATCTGAATGCAGGGCTGGGTGACTGGATGGCATCCTGAAATACCTGGGAGGCGAAATCCAAACACACTTTGTCATTATTCTGATCATCTGCTAAAGTCAAAGTAACTATATATAAAATACACCTCTGGTGAAAGTACGTTATTCTAAATTTTACTTTTTAAAAAATGAAAGTGCAGCGGTATTATTAGAAAAATGCACTTAAAGCAAAAGTATTCAATATACAGAGTCTGTGTTATTATGTGACTGGATAATTATTATTGTCCCATACATGTGTATGTTTTTAATGTTGTAGTTGGATGAGGTGGAGTTGATTCTAAATACTTTAAATACTGATGGTTGGATTAATGTATAACTGTGCGTCATATTTTATAAGATCATCATAGGTTTTGTATGTACAATCTTGAACTGCACAGTAGCTAAAAGGACTGTTCACCCCAAAAATTCAGGCGTTACTGTTATCTACTCACCCCCATTTCTGGAGCTTCAGACGGGTGCACACTAACACTTTTAGTTAGTGGCTACAGTGAAAAATTATGCATTATGCCAGACAAGCTGTATGGAGCCGTTTTAGGTTATTTGTTTTCAGTTATTTACTTTTTTTTTTTTTTTTTTTTTTTTTACAGC
>JBBPCS010000672.1:10134598-10170792 GCA_037974645.1 Hollardia meadi
AAGCTGTATGGAGCCGTTTTTGGTTATTTTTTTTCAGTTATTTACTTTTTTTTTTTTTTTTTTTTTTTTTTACAGCTTCTTCAGTTGTTTAGGAGAATGATGCAGCACTTTTTTTGCTGTGACTTTCAACACGAGGGTGAGTAGATAATGACTGAATTTTCATTTTTGGGTGAACTGTTCCTTTAAATAAGTCG
Source organism: Hollardia meadi (assembly GCA_037974645.1). Classification (NCBI taxonomy): domain Eukaryota; kingdom Metazoa; phylum Chordata; class Actinopteri; order Tetraodontiformes; family Triacanthodidae; genus Hollardia; species Hollardia meadi. The sequence continues at coordinate 10,134,793 of JBBPCS010000672.1, forward strand.
CTATTTAACTGCTGAAGTAAATTACAAGAGTAAATGTGTTTCCTGTGGTTACATCCCACCACTGTCTCAGTTATTATTTATTTTAGTTTTAGCAGAGAAAGTGAATGTTTCAGAGTGGCATGAAATGGGTTAGGCCTGTACTGTAACTTTTCTTATACACGAAGTCTTATGGGAACATAATTTGCAAGATTAGCTTTTCGAGAAAATACAGACAATTAAAAGCTACTGCTACAGGATTATGTGTCAATATTCAGGCAAAATGTTGTATAACTCAATTCAATTGAATAATGGCATCGATATCAGCCTTTACACCCAAAAACCTTATATACTATATATCACTGATGCAGTTGTGACCTGCTGTAAACATACAACATACCTTTACAATGTCCTCAGTGTCCTGTGCTGAATTTTGGAAGATGGAGCCACAGTGCTGCAGATATTTTTCATAAAGGGTGTGTGTGTGGTTATCAACCTTTTGGAGGCACGCATCCCCGAGCTCTGCCTTCTGCAAGTTGACCAGGAAGTCAGTGTTGACTGGGCCACACTCAATTAGACTCACACTGCAGAATGAAGCATCGAGTCAATCGTCTCTCCTAATCACCACTTACAGTTTATTTTATTTACACCACACAAATTAAGGAAACAAGATGCAGCACACTTTAAAACTCACTGGATTTTGAAGTGTTGCAGGAGGACGGCCAAACTCTCACATGCTCCCTCTATTGCAAATTTACTGGCACAGTACACCTCATTAAAAGGGAGACCTGTAGGAGAGTATGAAGATGGGTTATTTTGGCAATTTCAAGCACGGCAGCAAGCATAAACATGATATGTTTTTGCGATTCCTATCGAATCACGACAAAAAACTGCACGTGTGGAACACCACTGGCAGACAGTGATCCCTCAAACATTTGCTCATCTCACCGTGAAGCCCTCCAGTGCTGCCAGTTACCAGAATGCGGCCCTTGCCCTGAGCCTTCATGTCCGGCAGGAAAGCTTGGATGGTCTGGATGGTACCAAGGAGATTGACCTCCAGAATTTGCCTCATCGAGTCCAAGGCCTGCACCTCCAGCGGCCCCATCAAACCCACGCCGGCATTGCACACTGCAAATAATGAGGGTAAGGCCATTCACACACACAAATTACAATCTTACTCAGGAAATACTGACACAAGAGCATTACCCAGAATGTCCACTCGTTTCTCCACGACCCTGTCCTTTGCATCCAGGATGGACTGCCGGCTGGTCACGTCCATTTGGAGTATGTCCAAGGTGTCCTTGTGCAGGCCTTTCACACTCTCTAAAAGACGCTCCTTTTTGGCCAGGTTTCTCATCGTGGCATAGACTAGACAGAAAACAGATGTAAAAAAAAAAAAAAAGAATACACAAATTGGAATTAATGAGAGTATCATATGCAGCACAAAATGACCTATTGTACAGTGTCACAGTGGGCTTAGAAGGTCCTTAACACTAACATTTCCTTAGTGCAAACTCTTGGAGAAGAGTCACTTTAGCGAATACAATAAAAGACCCTGATTGGTCAGTGTCAGCTCCGGTTACCTTTGAATGCTTTCTCGGGGTCAGAGGCCAGCCGGACAGCCAGGCTGAGACCGATTCCCGAGGAGCAGCCTGTGATCAGCACCACCTTCTTGTCCATGGAGCCTGGCTCACTAGTGTTCTGCTCCAATGGAGAGTAGCTGGAGAAATGAGGATAAGAAGGAGGCACGTGAAAAAAAAATCTTCTTTTCAGTGTTTTCACGTCGCTCGCTATCACAAGGCCAGTTAATCCTAAACATATTCTCGTTATCAGCCACCTGGTGTCCTCCCATGTTTTTCTCATGCCCTTGTTAGTATATTTTTATTTTGTCTATTGTAGACGTGGGAAATATTACTGCTTTCGTACTTCCAGTGGCATCGATGATCGAGTGTAAATTAAATATATTTTTGAGGTGTAGTGTGTGACTGAGTTTGCATGCCCTTATTTATTTTAATTAAAATGCAGCTTTTAAGAATAATAACAAAAAGAAAGTACACATGCCCTTTATCCTTTGTATTCACCATTAATGTGGGCGCCAGGTGGCAGCAAAACATCATAATATCAGTCCTCGACCAATAAAGTCACTCTGGATGTTCTATTGACCACATCAAGACAATGAAGCTGAGAATGGCCAGAAAGGAGCACAGTGGGTTTGAGTTTAATGGATCATAAAGGGAAAATCGCAGTGCTGTTCTCATACAGTCTTAGACTTGACTTGCATCTTGTTTCCAGGCTTGTGTTGAGGGAAATTGTTATTTTAGGATTTTAGGATTCAGGTTTATACAGACAAACCGTCCAGCAACGCCTACAATATTCTTTAAATGTGTGACAAAGTAATCTCAATTGAAAAGTCCACATATTCTGAACTTTTAACCATATCTCAGCTGATGGAAAAGCAAGATTTTTTTTTTTTTTTTCGTTTTGGATTTATCTCAAGCAAAAGCACTGAACAACGGGGAAATTTTAAAGCAAGAAATTCCGACCAAAGTCCAGAAGCGTCTATTATTCAGCGTAAGTAATCCATCATGGAAGTTCTGAGCAGTGGCTGGAAAATGTGGTGCGTTTCCATCATCATGCACGTGTGAGTGAGTTTTCACTAGGTGGCGACAAATCCTCATGTACAAACCACTACTCATTGATCAGAGTTAAAGTCTTCGGCACATCTGCCAATTATAAGCTGTTAAGAAACACTCATTCTCAGGAAATATACAGCGTAGAATATGCTAAATGAAATTAGATTTTTTTTTTCTGATCAGATGCTTTTCGCATTAAAAGTTTTTTTTTGCAACTACAATTCAAAGCCAACGTGTATATTGATCTCGTTGTTATTAGGACCCATGTGCAGTCATTGTTTAAGGCACTTCAAGTGTCACAGTTTCTGCATTTCATCTGGTTACCATCCCATGTGCATCCTCCTACAGCTGAGATTTGATCAGTCAAAACAACTTTCTTTGTACAACAGTTCAACGGTCTGATTTGAAAAAAGCTTTTCTGCTGATGGGAGCAAACCCAGTAGGAATTTCCGGCCATTTTGTTGCGTTCCTCCCCTTGAGATGGCATCAGCTTGGCTGCTGTCCCAGAGTCTGTAGGACAGATAACAGCAGGCCTTGAAACTCTTTCAAATATCTACAAATCCCAAGCGAACCGCTTGGCCTCAGACATTGCAGAGTTTTAGCTCCTTGTTATGGTATACTGTATGTATCCATTCGTCATTTCCCTCAAGTGCTTTTCTCGTTCAAGGTCATGAAACTGGAATCCAAATATAGAAGTTTTCCATATGTACTGTATGCATGTTGCATTTTTACGGTTGTTGTAGAACAGGCGGTGACGCATTTCTTTGGCTACTGTGTGCAAATTGCTTTAACTCCAGTGAAAAAAGAAAATGCCAGAAGCATTTAAACTCGTGATCGTTCATATTGAGCTATCTGTCTTCTTTTCTCTGTCTGACCCTTGCACAGTGAAGCAACACTCAGAAGTATGGGCTGCACTCCATCCATTACTTGTCTCTACCACTGCGTGGTATAGTCTATGTTCCATGGTCTATTGCATCTTCCTGGTGCTACACATGTCTTACAGTCTCCTTGTGGCCCAGTAATAAGAGAGGGTCGAGGGGTGGTGCACAGGTCTGGAAAAGCCTTTAAAGCACGTCCTCGACAAGATTGGCCCACAGCACAGAGAGTAAACAGACAGATCTCACAGTTTCTCAGGGAAAACCAGGGGCATCCCACGTGCAGAGCCGTGCGTAAAGAAAGTAAAGTGTTTGTTGGAAGTGGTGAAGGCAGTAGGCTGGCCTTGAGCACAGCGGGGAAGTGCATGAAACAGAGCAGTCATGGATTCTGCATTGCAAACAGTGAAAGAGGTTTCTACGACTGCTTCAGGAGGAAAAGCATAACAGCTCCCTGGTGTCAGTCCGTTCATGTGCTCCCCCTGTGGAGGATCAGGCCAAGTGAGTCACATTGGGCTGTGCTATTTCAGGACACAAAAATGCAATGAGTGCATGGTGCAGACACAATACGAGGTTTGTAGCAACGCCGAGTGCCTTCAGAAGCAGATGTATCAGCAGGATGTCCCATGTGAGATGGATGAGCAGAAGTGAAACAGCTTAAGACGTGTTGTGAGGGATGTGGTAAAGCTGAAATGTCGTGCTACAGGTGGTTAAATGAGGCTACTTTTGTTTCAACGGAATTGAAAAATGCAGATCTTACATTTCTCAGAGTTCCCCTTACAATAAGTAGATAAAACAGTTTAATGGCCTTATGGAGCTGATGAAATCAAACTTGCTCTGTGTCTCAAAAATGAGAGATATAATTTGAGGTCTTTCATTCGTATGAATGAATACCAGCTAAGGTTTCCATCAGTCCAGTAAGAGAAAGAAGAAAGGGCTCCCTTTGATGAGGAGGTTACCAATAAATAAAACCTCCTTGTCGCTTTAGAATAAAATATATGATAGGGTGATCATGTTTGGAGCAAAACCTTTGGCCTGGCAGCGGGGATACTTGCAGTCGGCATCATCACTGAACACAAGCTTTAAAGTAGGCTTAAAAAAAACGAACTATTAAATGTGCGGTGACAGAACTGCATCATGCAATACATTTATTAATATAATTTGACAGACACTTTGTGTTTTGATCGGTGTTGTCTCCATGCCAATAAGTTCACACTGTGAGTTCTCTACCCGTTGAGAGGTTTTGTTTGACGTTGTAAAACCACAGACAGCCTTGGTCTAGACTTGACGGATTTTGTCATAACAACTTTGTGTCTGCATCTGATGAGGTAGAGTTACTGTGTCCTTTTCTTACCCCTCTCCTCAACACACCGTTGAGACATTTAACCAACTATGGCTCTAATAATTCATCAAAGTCTGCAGCATCTAAACTCTATTTGTCAACAAAATGTTTTGCCTGGAGACATATTATCTCCGGTATCTCTCCATAGTACATATGTATGCGTGTGTTGACTGTAGCTCACTGAGGTAAATGTCCTGAGTAAACTGTTAATGTGTGAGGTTTTGTGCTTGTGCGTGTTACAGTAGGACATACTGCTTTACATTAGATCTTGCATGGATATGTGGTAAAAAAATAGAAAGAATCCCCTGTTCCGTGAAACCCATGCAGCCTACAGGACAACTGGGAGGGAGGGAGAGAATTCCCTCCTCTGAGAATGTAATCCAGCATGATAAAAACCCAAACCAAGGAGCTATATAGCTTATAAACTGCTGACTGATGGGAGATGTGGCTCCGAGCAATACTTCTGTTCTGATGACATATGGCAGCTTTATTTCAATAAATGGTAAAGAATAGAATCCTGAGAAATCCATGGTGGATTTTGCAAGGTAATACAGAGTTAGTGTGGCTCGCTCCTCTCTGGTAAAATCATCATGGCTGAAAGACGAGAGGACATGTGGAAAGTATGAATGGTTTTGAGCACAGAAGAGTCGTAATCAGCACATATTAATTTTCTATTCTACAGCATAGAATTTCCTAAAAACCATTTTAGTATAACTAGCTCAAACTTAATTATCATGAAGATTGATTCCTAGCTAATAGTTTTAGAATTGTACTTACATACAAGTCATATGTCTGTCTGAATGTATTATTAATGGCAACGCTGCAAGTCCATATAATTCATTGTGTTCTGTAAAAGACCAGAGAGACAGAGAGAAACAAACATATAGTCATATTTCAAGCGCAAGGACATTATGATCTTGTTGTTGGCTCAAGGGAGAGTTCTGGCCAAACTTTCATCCCAGGGCAAGGTCAAAGGTCACTCAGGTCCGGTCATGAGAGGACATTAGGGCATCATATTTTAAACATGTATATTTTCCCAGAGCGTTTGATATATAGGGGTGCGTGGTTGCCTGCTGGACAGAAGGCTTTACGTCATCTGTAACCCTCAGAGCCACTGGCTGACCTGCTGGTTTTGCATTCCACAGGACCAGTTTGAGTACAAATCTTCAGAGCTCCAGGAAATGGCAGCGATTGTGTCGTGGGAAATGTTCCCTCATTCCTGAACCGACGGCATTCTTTCTCGCTTTTACATTGTGGACATCCTGTTCCTACTATTTTCTTGGCCTTTAGGCACTCGGGTTTGTCCTGGGACTAGACCCGAGCTTCATTTAGCTCAGATCGCTGATGTCTTAGTCAAGGCTTAAGCTGGAGGTCAAAGCGGGACAGTTTCAGTTTGTATGCATACCTCCTGCAGCTGCACCATCACTGTACACAAATGTATCTGATCTATGTATCCGAGACTTGTTCCATCGCTAGATCCAGCTTGTTAGATAACATACACGAGAAAATCTAGACTGCAGATCTCATCAGAGGTTTGCCGGGTCAAGTCCCAACTCTGGCTGGGAAAATACAGTTGGAGACAGCAGAGAACTGGCTGCACTGGGCAGCTTCAAGGGGTCAGTGGTTGAATGTGAAGCACAGAGGAAGTAAAACATAAAGCGAAAATATACAAATAATATTCTTTAAATATTGAGGACACATTCCATCTTTTCTCTCTTGGTTCTCTGTCTCTTTGCTCCAGGTGCAGAAGGCGCAGAATGCCAGGAACACCATGCATCAGTACCTCACCTGTGATGTGGTGAAATGAAGTGATGGGTGGTGTGTCCGGGCACGGCAAGTGACTAAGCCATGCTGGTATTTACCCAATTTCTTTGGCAGTAAATGCAGGCGTGTTTTAGCACTACCACTCTCACTCTGCACATTTCTCACGCCAAATAGCTTCTTCTATTTTTCTCTTCCTGCCCCTCACTCTCTCACCCTCTCTCTCATTTGTCTGAATCATTTCTAAATAATGCTTCTCTGTCTGTCTTCTCGCCTTCCCAGAGACAGTGATCAAATCGGTGGTGCACTCCACCCACCACCTGGTTACCTGCCTCTGTTTACAGCTGGGTCTGGATACACTGTAACCAAGACTGTAAACATAACATGATGTATGATGCATTGTCTTAGTATGCAGTGGCAAGACTTCCTTTACAGACCTTCCCACAAACATAAACGCCACGCCACACATTTTCACACCCTTGTTTTTAAGAAACTGCACACCTTTTTTTATTTGCATTTTGCAGTCAAACATGCTCCTGTCTCTCTTTTTCTGAAGCTCTTTGCTGTGCTCTCAAAACCCACTTCCTCTGGCTCACAAGCGCATACAATTCACAGAAAAGGAGATTAACATGCTCTGCAGTTGAGATATGCAGCACTTGGACCTGAATAATGAAGCCTTGTCCTGATATTTGTCCTAACGTCTGCATTGTTGCTGTTTTCTTTTGTTTTCAGCTTGTCGAGGATACCCCACCTACTTTATTAGCTTGCATAAGCTTGGCGTTAAAAGGGAGCTGCAGCGATACTGCACCTTGGCAGTACCTGAGAATGTGACCCTTTTTGCCAGCTCATACTACATAACCACTGTCTTGACTTTCAGTTCCCAGGAGCCAAGAAAGAAATGACATAAGGGTTTACACCTGTGGCATTCAAACCTATTAAAATGCCTGTCACCATGAGCACTTTTTCTTCCCTGTTCTCTAACTGACGTGTTTAGAAGATCATATTTCCTCAGCACCCTTTGTCATCTGCTCTCGGCATCGGCCCAGTGTGTCCCACACTCCCACAGTTGAGAGCTAATCCTTATTATTACTTCAACAGATACCTCTCGCACACACCTGCATAGAAAGAAATGTCACCTGTCCTCATTTCTATCATACCTGTTTTGGTTTGTCATTGTTTTTTACAACGCTACGCTGTTCTCATTGGTTGATTACCCAATGGTTTATACATTTGACAAAAACAGACATAGCCTCGCCCTGCAAAAAGAACTCCACCTTGTATCTCTCACATGCATTGTTTATTTTTCTGTTCCACTTCCTGTTGTAATTCCTGTCAGTTTCAATTAATCTATGCTTCGAACTAGTGGTATGTAAACTCTTTTTCTCATGGTTAAAGGACATCTTTGAAAGGTTTAAAATGTCACCTTTGAAGTTTTCCCATGGACCCAGGTGTCAGAAGAATAATTTGGCTCTTAAAATCCAAAACACTTTTTGGCTCCCGTCGCACCAACAAGAGTTATTTATTATCACAGAGGGTTTTTATTATTCCAAATAAACAGTGGATTATGTAAATGTACTTTTTATACACAACCTCCCGGTCTGAGCTAAGGCTGCAGATGTGAAACATTCCCAAAGACCATCTGGGTCTTATCACTTCTCAACATCATTTCCTTCACATAAAATGACCAGAAGCCAAGTCCCTTAAGTGTGCTTGTGCTCACTGTAAATGGTGCTACGTGCTTATCTCACATCACTCCCTAATTTGTTATATCAGTGACCCTCCATTTTATTCCTAATGAGAAATTCTCCACCTTCTTCCCCCTCTTGTACTAAAACTCTGCCCATGTTCTAACGCTGCTGTCTTTTAAAGTGATTAGAGGCAAAAGTTAAAGGCTAAGGTACATTTTGACAGAGATAGAGGGGGGGTCACAGTGACATGGTACATTTCTCAGAGACCCTATATAGACAGCAATTAAATTTGTCTTGCAGTTATGAGATAACAGAGCAGGGGTCAATAGAAGCCTCTGGGAAACGTGCTGTGCTGCATGATCCTGTAGAAATCCACCAACACGAGCAGAACACTCGGCCGTATCTGGGGCAAACATTTTTGCAGACAATTTATCATACTTAGTAATTATTATGTAAAGACTTTTTGGCCTGTAATTTGGGTTTAGAAAGCAGATTTATGTGGAGGCAACAGCAAACTTGCAGAAGGAGGAGAGAGGCCCAAGTGCATTATTATTAACTGTTGGTTACATAAGATGGTTTTTTGGTGACTTCTCATACCAGGAAATTAAGTAAAGTTCTCAGAGTGGCACACATGGCAATCTTCATGCCACAGCCTAATATGGGCATTATATTGAGCTGAAAGGCCAGTTTGACAGTAAAATTCCAGCATCTCTCCAGTCTCTGTTCATCAAGTCAACTGGTATGAACTCACCTTCACATTCCTTCCTTGTTTACGGCTCATTTCAGGATGTGACAGGATTAGGATGGGTGGTGTCCATGCCCTTCACGCCCTTTCACTTAAAATAAACTGAATCAATTCACACCACTGTTAGATCCTGACTTGAAAGGCATTTAAGTGTCCTTTATTGTCTAAAAAGTACTTTATAAAGATTTTATAATTCGTACCGAACGACTTTATTAATATTGACAAATCATTTTAACGGTTTATAGATTTGTAATTAGCCATTTATAATCATTTTGGGTTATGCTAGGTTGTGAAAAACATTCCAGCATTTTGTCTTTAGTGACGGAAGAAATAGTTAGACCATTTCCATATGTAATAGTGCAAAATACACAAAAATAAAACAATGTAAAACACAAGTAAAAGTCCTTCAAATCTGTAAAAGAACAGAATTATTATCAGCAAAATGGACCTAAATTATTAAAAGTTAAAAAATAATAATGCTTAATGTGTAAGCAGCATTTTACTGTAATCCAGTGGTTATCTACCTAGGTGTTAGGCCACTCAATGATGTCACAAGATAAATTTGAGAAGTTATGTGATACAAATATGTTTTTATATTTTGGACTTTTATGGTGAAATGTTGGATAATTTTAGCAGAAATTTAAATGTACCCAGGGAGGAAATATCTGTTTGGTTGAGTTGCTAACAACTCTTAGACATCTGAAACAAAACAATGTTTTCTTTAGCAATATGTTGTATTTGCTAAGATTATCATATGTTTTCCTATGTGAAATCTCCATCTGAAAAGTAGTTAGTTACTTAATTTGTCAGATACAATTAGTCTAGTGTATTTCCCTCTGAAATATGGAGTAGTAGAGCTATGATGCAGCAGGGAAATATGAAAATATTCAAGTACATCATAATTGTAATACTTGAATACGTGCACTTCGTTACTTCTCACCACTAAAAGTCTCTAACTTTAAAAAGTAAGAAAGATTTGACCCTTTATTAATAATTTACTAACATTTATACCTGGAGACACAAAGGCTTGTTAACAACTGAGAGTCATTACTGGAAAAATGAGTATCTCAAGTGAAAAGTCTACAGTTGCAAATGTTGAAGATAAAGTTATGAGGACTGAAAAATGGAAAAAAAAAAAAGAGGAAACGTGACACTGTACACCAGCTGATGTGTCAGGGTGTAATATTTATACACACATTTTTCCACTTGAGAAAATCATTCAAAGACGACAAGAGGTGAACTTATTTTTGAGTACATCACGAGGAAGAGACCTTTATTTTATTTAGTTCAGGCACTCAAAAGCAAGGAGGAAACACACTTCTGGGCCTCATCTTTTGCGAGTTTTGAATTTAATTTAATTCCTGACTCTGCCAGATCATATGACTGGTCTGTGTCTGGGGTCTTTGATCAGGGCTTCGGATCACATACTGCAGTGGACATATGCTGTTCTCCTCATTAAAGTTTTACTGCAGACAAAGGTGAAGTGACATCAAAGAACTCTTATAATGAGAGACATGTCAGGCTAAACTTGGGGAGGTTTTTTTTTTAATGAGATTTTTGTGTTCTTCTTTGTATGGGAGATTTTTTTTTTGTTCACTGTGCATGACTGTAAACTTTATTTTTTAACCAACCATTGCTGCAAAAATGTACATCTTATCAAATAATTTTGCAAAATGATGATATTTAACATCTTTCAGGAAGTGTCCTCTTTATGTAGACAGTTATTTTTGTGACAATAACATGTGATATGACTTTAAGGCTACTGCTATGACAAGGCCCTGAGGTTTATAAAACAATAAAGTGATCTGTAGTTTCTAAATAATTAATCTATCTTCAGTGCTTCTCATTCTTGCCTTTGGCTTAACGGTGATGTGGCAGTAGATTCCTCTTGCCTGGCCTTGCATCAGCAGGGGGATTCCTCGAGATCCAGCATCTGGGTGCTGCATTCTTTTTGTCCCTACACATTGCCATCGCAACGCTCATGAGACACAACAGTCCGACAGCCACAGTTGCAGACAGAGTCGTTTCCTGTCCGACCAGCTGCGAGCGAGGGTGTGAGAAACATGCTCACTGAGCTCAGAGTTATGGTCAGGGAGGCACAGAATTTTAAATATCCCCATCCCACACTGACGATGGTTCCCCTCTCCAACAGACACTCGATAGACGAGGAAGAGGGACAAAGGAGCAATTCAGTGTCTGTTAACACAAGAGGCCCTCTCTATAATAAATACTAGGCAATGAAGGAAAGATGTAGCCTTTGTGACCAAACAAGAAAATCCAACTTCGGTTCCTCAAACAAATCGTTTGAATTGATTAGGAAGATTATGTTAAAACCTAACAGATGGTGCTGACCCTTGCCTTTATTTGTGGGGTTTCAGGGTTTTGAATTAGATGAGGGCCTGTCAGTGGTGGACGTCCCTTCAAATTGGGGACACGCCCTCAGACACTGGGGCAGCTAACTCAATCTGAATTCCTGCCAGAGTGTTTTATGGTCCCATTCAGTCAAAGAAGGAGCTGTAGAGCACTGGAAGCTGGACGCTCTCCAACTCTTTGGAAATTCATTTTACTTTTACATTGCCACCAGTTCAACATGATTACGTTCACTTGAACTCCTTCACAGGGTTGTAAAACAGGAGTGTAAAAGGATTGCTTCTTTTTAAAGGCACCCAATCAAATGCTTTCCTGTGGAAAATTAGATTGTTGAAGTAAAGCGTGGTGAGAAATTTGTTTTGATTCGTTGTTGGCTGCGGGTCACTTGCCTGATTTGTGATGTGATCAGATGAAAAGTGAGGGAGGGGGGGAGATAATGACAGCAGTTTTAACACAGAAGCCTGGAGGAACACATGAATAACAGGCTGTCAACGTGAGCTATAAGTCATAGCTGTGGGATCCTCGAGTGCTAAGCTAGTGGAAACACACACATACACATATGAGTGCATAAACTTAAGTCTGGGTGTCTCCCTGGGAGGTCTTGTAAGGGTAAAAGCAAAAGAACTAAAGAAAGTGAGAACAGAATTTAAAATTATGGTAGCCGGGTTCTCTTGAGTTCACGGGGGTCTGGAGCAAGATTTACGGAGGCCAGAAAAGTAAAGTTTGTGTGAATGAGAACCAAACTCAGGAAAACAGTAGCAGACTACTAGGCCACCGCCTGTGCTTAACAAAATGGGATGATTGAAGAAGGGCGATGGTCCAAACCCTCCTCATCATTATTTCACCTTAGGCTTTGCTGGAAGTTGAGAAAGTAGATTTCTAAAGTGTGGATCAGGTTCACAGTCTTACACGAGTATAAAAACACAGGGATTATTGTTTGAGTGACTCCAGTTCATTTTTGCGTGCTTCTTTAACTTCTGTGTAAAAGTTGGTTAATAATAATAATAATAAAACATAATTATTGGAATACTGTCACTGTAAACTGTTCAGTCCAACGTCTTCATATTTCGAAATGTAATTGTAGCCAATAGTTACATTCCTAGTTTGCGTAAGTCACATTTAATTGAGTTGATTTCATAATGGATCATTACCAACTTCAAAAAATAGAAACAAATAAAAGAATACCACGCATATCTATCCATTAGCTAGCTTAACTTAGCACAAAGACTGGAAACAGGGCAGTGAGCCTGGCTCTGTCAAGTGGTCACGAAATCCATTTGCCAGAACCTCTAAAGTTCACTAATTAATTCCAGGAGACTCAGAACAGACAATTCCTGGAGTTATTTTTCTACCTTCAGACAGAGCAGGCTAGCTATTCCCCCCTGTTTCCAGTATGTGTGCTAAGCTAAGCTAACCACCTATGAGAGTGGCACAATCTTCTCTATGCTAGAAAGCAAATTTCATGAAATGGCAAACTGTTATCCTTTGAAGCACAAAAACAAGACTTGTTTCCTGCATTAGTGCACCAATATAAATAAAAGAGTGGCCATGAAGTGTGACAGTTACAGCAAAAAAGAAGCTCATCCATTTTGTCTGACCTTTGACCCAAACCTCCCCTCACCTCGCTCCTCACAAAGGACCACAAAGCAGCAAGCTGCCCGCTGGTTACAGGGGGTCAAACACTAAACACCAACACAAATATACCAGTAACTCACAAAACTCTATTTGGTGCAGTGAAAAATGGTGGAATAACCATTAATTAATACTCAGAGAGTTGGGATATCCCAATCTGTACAACAGTATATAAGGCCGGGGCAAGCCTCTTTAAAGATCTTGGCTATGGTTTAAAGCAAACCCCTCCACACCCATTCATTCTCAGGGAAAACAAATTAAGATTCAATAGATCTGAACTCATAAAACTCTCGAGTCATTTGTATATTTTATTTGATAATAATTTTATATAGTTTCACATGATATACTTTTAATTTCTGAGCTCGTGGCCATAACATGATACAAGCTGGCATGGTGTGTGTGCGTGTGTGTGTGCGTGCGTGCGTGCGTGTGGCTTGTTGCACTGTCACCACGGCTACGCAAACAAACGCAGAGAACCGAAGCAGCACGCTTCAGCAGGTAATCATTAGTAGCAAACCGACCTTTGACCCCTGCCTTGCCTGGGATGACATATGGTTGCGTCTACCTGCTGTTACTAGAGGCACTGGGCTGTGTCACACAGTGTGATGTAAATGCAGCGACCTGCAGCACAAGTTTAATTTGTTTCATGTTGATTAAGCTCACTGATAGAGGATGCGGTTTTAACTACAAAACATGATTTTAGAGGCAGGCGGATTGTACATTGAATATATTGGCATTTTTTTCCAAGAGGTATTGTGTGCCTGTTTGTCATCTCCAATAGCTGTGTGTATGTTTCCTTTTATGAAACAAAAAAAAAATCAGGAAATTCCCTTGGCTAGAGCCTGCCACAACAAATAGCAAAGAAATGACTGTTGCTGATTTCCTTGCAGTCATTTTTCATGTGTGTGTATGTTTAAATGCTTGTTCACAATTCTTCATTTAGGGGTGTTGGGCCTTACAAGAGGATTTTCTTTGAAGCATTGTGAGTTTTCTGTTGTCTTTATTTGCCCTTTTTTAATTTGTCTTTGTTTCTTTTCCTTTTTTTCAACACTTAATACTTAACCACCCCACCTCCTCCTACCTCCCATGCTCAGTGGCCAATTAAAATACAGTAAGAGTAAGACATTCCGAATGGATTTCTCTGCTTCCCCATATTCCTCTGTTTCCTTCTCTAATTCCTCTTCTACCCACTGGCATGTCTCCTTCTATCACTCTCCTTCACGTTTGTGTCATTTACAGTATATTCCTCCTTCCCGTGCTGACTATAATTTTATCTGACCATTTCAGAAAGGAGTGAAAAGCCACATTCCCTGCGCCATTTTTATCTCGGGTTGCCGGGAAATCTTGTTTATTACCGTCAGATTGAAATTGCAATTTTTTTCACAACTTTATTTTTTCCATGTCATCAAGCCCCAGCTGAGACAACAGTAATTTGTTTTGGAAGCCAACCTACACAGATAAGCTTTTGATTGATGGCCACGGGTGCTCGGGCCACGGGACTGTGTTTTTCATCTGCTCCAAGAAGGTGTCTGCTTTTTAAATCCCCAAAGTTGTATTTAATCCCATCTGACATTATCTGAATGCATGTACAGTGAATTGAGCTGCGAAAGGCTTCATGTAGCCCGTTGTTGGATTAATGAGACAATGATGTGGCTGTGAGAGGGGATGGAGACCGGAGACAGAAGCAACAGCTGAGAAAGCCCTTTCAGTTTCTAAGTTGGTCTGTCTGGGTTGTGTGTCTGTCCATAGTTAAGCCTGGCTGCATCTGTTATAGCCCACACCCCAACAGCTTTCAGGGTGGTGTAATATCCAAATCTGAATGTAGTTATTTTGGCCAATCCAGACACGCTTTGTCAAGCTGTTTGGAGAGTTCTTGCACGCGGAGTCAGCGAGACAGCTCATTAACATGCTGCCCTGACAGATTAAAAGACAATTTAATACCTTTAATCCTACGTGAAAACAGTGCTGCATGGCTAGATTTTGCCACAGTATCACTTACACAAGTCTCACTAATTAATCTGCCTGTGTTGAACATGTTTATAGTTTTTTTCTTTTTCTTTTTTTGCCTGAAGGAAATAAACACTTTGCCACAATCACTGTCTTTACGTGCAAACATTGTCAAGCACACATGCGCAAAGCTATGGTTATGAATTCCTTCGGTCTGGGAGGTCACATTGCCAGAAAGTGAGGCAGGATGTGGCTAAATGTCTCCTCTGCTGCTTCCACCTGAATGCAGCTTTCATCTTCTATCTCCGTCTCATCCTTCTCTTCCTGTGCTGCTGTTTTGCGCCAACCCACACAGTGTAAGATTCAAGCAACAAAATCAGTTGACAAAATCGTATTTGTGGGCAAAAAAGATCAAGCTTTCCACTGCAATGGGTAAGTGTGCAGTTTTAACACAAGCCTTCCCACTGCTCCACTTGGTCTCCCATCTGTTGCAATTATCCTGAACATCAAGAAAGTTTTCCTTGTTGGTTTTCTGGTCAGGAGAGATGAAACAAAACCAGACTTGATTAACACCCATTGGTTTTGCCCCAGTGTATAAATATTATCATGCACTGACGGCTGCTGACCTTTCTCCCATTGCTGATTGTAATACCGATGGTGTCAAACATGAGATGCAACCAGAGCTGCACACCATGAATGTAAATTAGAGGGATGCATTTAACAAATGAGACTCCACTGGGAATTGAGAGGAGTTTTAAAAAAAAAAAACATGCTCACTTAGGCTGTGTTCAGACAAAATCAGGCATTGTGCCAATTTGCGCAGGGTTGGTGTGGCCCATTTGTGTGAACACATAAAAATTTTAAAAAGTTATATTTATTTAGCACCTTTCTGATGTTTGCAACTAATGCCGCTATTATTAACTGATTTTTTTGGCCACTTGGGCTTTGCGCTGATATGGCTAGTTAGCAAGCACATCCAGCACTTATGGAGCAACATTAGCATTCATTTGGAGTCATGTTTCTGTCCACCTGGCAAATGTTAAGCCCAATTTTGCCTCTCTATTAGTTCTGTTTAATCCTGAGGGAACCATCAGCCTCGTCGGCCGCTAAATGCTGCTCTATGTTCACCAGCTAGTCTCTAACTGTCTGTCTGCTTGCAGTGAGCTTTTTTTCCCCTGAAACAGAGCCAGCTTTGGACAGTAACAACACTATGAGAGTGGTGAGAGTGAACCAGAACAGTAAAGTTACAGCCGGACAGCTAATGAGCTAAAACTTGCTAAAAAAAAAAAAGCTCCATAAAGCTTAGAGGAGCGGCAGATTTTGGTGATAATTCTATAGGCTCATCTCTATGCGTGTTCATTTATTTATCAATTTATTGATTATTAATGTGCCTTTAAACCAACAAAGCATTATGTGAGATTTTATCTTAGCTTATCTTTCATCCATGGGGGACTGTTCTATCAAAAGCCCTGACTGTAAAGCTAACTTCATAGAATAATATGATAACTATATGATTAAAAATAAGACAACAGAAAAGGCAATGAGATCTCAAGCCTATTCTGTTGTCTTATTTTTATCCCCCCCTTCAGTGATTTCCGCTGTTGCCAAAAGGATTAGGAATTTATCTTTTAATACTCTTCGAGTGTCAGCTCTGCACGTCATCCTGCAGTCTTGAGGTGAATGACTTCCAGCAGTTTGGGAACCCACTGACCACAGACTAGCTGTCTGTCCTTTTTGTTGACCACAGTAGTTGATGCCAGCAGTAGTAGTGGAGAGAGAAAGGGACCTAGGTGGTGTGTTAAGCATTTAAATCAAGCTTTTGGGCTGTTTAGTTTTATGAGGTATGAGACCTTTGCCGCTCCATTCAGACTGCTCTCCACTGAGGTCACTGCAAACAGATTAGAGATCACACTAGTGTGTGACCTTGGCTCATCACCATTGCACCACTGCATGAATGATTTATGGAGTTAATGAAAGCATGACATCGTGTATTAAATCGGCCTGCTGTTAGTCCCTAAGTGGTAACACACACACTATCCGCCCTAACAAATTACGGTCTGCCATGCATAGACATGGAGCTTTTTTGCTAGAGCATCGGTTGCTCGTTAATTACAAATTGCACTTACACATGACAGATAAGATATGCAGGGAAGCCCTGTTTAAGCAACTAAAGAACACAGGGAACACTTATCGACTGAGGTGAGATTACCAAGTAGCCCTCCTGAGTCTGAACCCATTCATTACACAGAATCCTCTCTCTGCATAAACAATGGTTTACAACTAAGAACCATAAACAGATAAATTACACAGCATGCAATCACACTGTGTAAGGATTCAGCATTTTCTGAATTTGCAGGAGTCTTTTAGGCTTTGTTAACAAGGCAAATTTCTCAAGACAGGGTGATGGCTTTTTCATTCTCATGAAATGTGGCCTGTATGAAAGCTAATATCAGCAGTCCTCAGGTGTTAGGTGAGCAAAACAATGGAAACCAGGAAAACAAAGCATTGAATGAGACTCAAAAAAATGTTTCATTAGTGAGAGCTGACGGGTGTTACCTCTTCAAAACATTGTCTAAACAAGGACTGCTCATCAGTCAGATATTTGATGGCATACTTCCTCAGGCATACTTCTTCAGTGTTATAAGCAAGGGGTGGAAACAGGTCATTGTGGTCCTTCAAACAGAAAGGAAACGTCTGGGATGTTATCGGAGTAGGACATCTTAACATAACTGTACGGACCCTCAAGCAGACTAATAAAGGAATGGCAGCTAGAATTTAACAGCACAGTTTCCCAAAGTCATGAGAGAAAAACACTTACATAATGAGACCCCCCACCCATCTCTTTACACACCCATGGGCGACAAAAAAGAGAGGGGAGAAAGGACGTCTTTGAAAATGTGGACAAAAGACACTTTAACGCATTTACCTAAGGGAGTCATAAGAGAGTAAGAGAGTGTTTAACATTTACCCTTATTCTGCAATGGACACACGTAAACACTGGACTGCTTTTGTCCCCCCACTGGCAACCTTTTACCTCCTCTGGCTCCTCAGCAGCTCTTTGTAAGAGTTGGGAGCTGTGTGAGGATGAACTGTGTCAGGATGCCTGCTCTGTGTTTTACAGTTACGAAATTACATCACAAACGTCTGCGAACTTCATTATCACAAATAGAAACTCAGGCAAAGGTTAAAACATTATCACATATACTTTAACCTAGTTAAAGCTATCAAAATCCCTCTTTTACATCAATCAGATCCATTTCTTGGGCTTTTTTTTTGTTGTTGTTTTTTTTGGAACAGACCCAGACGTTCATCTACAGACGAGGTCTTGTTAAGAAAAAACCAGGGATGTGTTTTCTGACCCTGTCATAACAAGGCCTATTTGTTCCAGTGGCTTGGAAAGAGTTTGCGTTCCCCAGGTCATGGCTGAACTTCTCATATTTACGTTAGCTCCACTGGTATGTGTTTTCATTAGGTCTCTGGGGCCAGGTAGAGCTCCCTCACTAGCGTGGCTCCTCTGAACTCTGACCCCAGTGTTAATGGGAAAGCTGGCGGAGAAAGAGGGTCAAGGCTTCAGAAGGGGCTCACTTAGACTTAAGGTAACAATTTGAGGAGGCGTAACAGGTTATGTAACCTTGTTGCTGGACACTAATGACTCGGTAGGGTTTGAGGAATGTCCACTCTCAATAGGTCTCTTTTACATCAGTTGCTGTTTGGGGCAACAAAATTAACTTTGGTATGGTAAGAGTGGACAAATCCTGCTCTGTGTGCTACATAACAGCTATGTAGGGCATGTGACCAACCACTAGCAATGTGCTCAGCCATGAGCCATAAAACCACTACAGAGGGACCTGTCATCTTGACATCTCTTCTTTTTCCTCACTCCTTCCCTTCTTTTCCCTCAAGGCAGCGAAAAACACTCATGTCCTCATTTAGAAACACGAGGAATACAGGCTGGTATGAGTCCATCCCTTCTGAGGTCGGATAATGTGTCCACTTTTATGATGGCTGAAACAACGCATGAACCATTGAGAAATATGTGTAATAACTAATAAGTCATAGCTTCACAAATGTTTCATATCATTGTGAATTTTAAAATTGTGAAAATCTTTGGGTTGTTGGCAGATGGTCAAACAACACAAGCAATTGGTCAATCTCTTATTGATAAAATGATTGACCTAAAAACAAATCAACCATGGAAATGTCTGGCTGGTTGTACACTACTGCTACAGGGTACAGTACAGGAAGGTAAACGTCTCACACTGTCTCAAATGGTTTCCTTTACATAAGGTGTAAAGTGAGGCAGAAAACCACTTCCAGTCCCTTTATTGTCTGGGTTTGACTGGGGTCTCCTGTGTGCGTGTATATGTGCTGTTCTGTTTGCTTGGAATCAGTCAAGGCCTTCTAACAACTTCACAGTTTCACAGTTTTAGTTTCAATAAGGCGCCGGAGCATCTATAGGTGAAACATTTCCCACGGAGTCTATGTCATTTGTCACATTTGCCCACTGCGCAGGCCATAAATACCAATCACTTTATTTCTCATTGGCTTGTGTTTATGTTCTGGCTACAGGGTGACTCGTATGTTGGGTTTTCTATTTCTGGTTTAGCTATTAAATCTGAATCATCTGTACATGGTCATCACTGGACTTTCCATTCCAAGCAACCTTTGGCTGTGGCACGCACGTGATGAGTTGTTTAATGGGATGCTTTGAATTCTTCTTAAACGACAGGCACGTTCAAGAGGCAGTCAATCACCTCTCCCGCAGATAAGAGGAAGAAAAAGCTCTCATAACCCAAGGGCAGCTTCACATTCATGACTGAGTGCTGTGTGAGAAAAAGCCTCACCTGTAGTGCTCCCAAGCCAAAACCAAGCAGCAGGTGAACACATACCAACAATAACTTCAAACATGCGTGAAATCTTTGTGAGAACATGTGTGTGCATGTGTTTTTTATTTGAATTTGAACATGCTGAGTTTTGGTTTGCATTTATGTTTCTTTTCAAAGAGTAAACTTAGGTGGGGTAGGTGGGCACAATATGGAGTTAGAAGTAAGGAGGTAAAGGGTTAATCAAGTACAGTCAATGTGGAGGTTAGGTTACTATGTAAGTGTTTGTGTGTGGTTCTCAAGCTTTTTCACATCAACGACCCCTAAACTGATCCAAATTAGGCCCATTCTTTAAAAAGAATTTAGATGTTTTATCACAGAAAGTGCACAAAAACCCATGACCAAAATAGTCACTGATATACTTATGGATGGAATTATAGTGAAAATGAATGATTCCCCACATTTGAACTCTTTGCCGACCTTATTTAAACTTTACCCGCGCTTTAAGGCTGAGAAATGTCTGTAAACCTAAACTGATGGTGTACATCTTAATTTGTAGACTGATGTGAAGTAGTAAATTGTAAGTGGATTAAGTGCACCACTGAAGTGTGTGAGGACGGCAGGCTATTCATGTGTAATCATTATCCGAATTTCATCAGCTCCTGTCATCATTAAACTGACCTATTAAACCGAACCTAATTGATAGAAGCCCTTATTTACTATATTTGTGTACCTGCACCAATAAGCTCCTGTTGCTTGAACGCACCACTTGCCAGCGGACTTGCACCTTAGGTCCGTCCTCTTCAGCACATTCATTGGCTTCCATTTCCGAGCGTCATCGCAGGGGGCTGGCCCTGACGAGGAGTTTATTGTCAGGAATGTGTAGTAGCACACTCAAACTAATTTACTGCACTGACTCTGACACACACTCCTGCAGGGCACCATCCTCATTTGGGACGCGCTTACTGGATTACCTTCCGGTAGTCTAACACACCAGCTGTTCACTCTAATCGACCCGTTGTTTTTTTTTTATCATGCGAGTTTTTACCTGAGCGGATCGTCTCTGGTGCATTTTGTTTGGTGGAAGAAGATCATTTCACTTCCAAGCACGACATCAATGCCAGATTCAGCAATGATGAGCAAAAACGGAATGGTGACAACAATCAACACGAGGATAAGAGCTGACCCGTTCACAGCCAATTACGAGTTGGTCGGCAAAGAGCTGGGCAGGTGAGTTTGTTTGTTGTATGAAATGTTTTCTTGCAGCCACTGATGGAAAACTAATAAACCAATCTGTGCGCTGACTTTGTTTGTGTGCTGGCGGGATGGAATTTGCAACAACATCGTGGTAATCTTGTGTAATTCTGGTAATCACATTAGATTTGCTCTCTGCACGTGTTAATGGGCAGCGTGTTAATTGAACGTTTTTTAATCCTGCATCGCCTGCGAAAGGCGCAGATGGAGGCGCGTTTTGGCACGCGCAACGGTAATGCGCTTTTGCGCGTCTTCGTTGAAAGTTTTTGTAAAGTTTTAGGACTTTCAAATCTTTTAAGTTTAAAAAAAAAAATGAGATGGAGAGTAATGAGTTATGATAAGAGGCTGAGGTCTGACAGTACTGTGAGAAGAAAAAAGGGATTTGAATCTAAGTTTGCACTTGTTCCTTTATGTCTGCCACCCCACCTAGAGGTGAACGCAGATTTGTTTTCTCTGCGTTTTGAATATCCACAACCTGTGTTACTGTTTCTGTAATGGATCATGTTAACTAGATCCTAGCTCATGTTGTGGTGGAAAAACTGAACTTCAGTATTAGTTTGTAGTTAAATTTTAAACATGTGAGGTAAAGTGACAAAATATACAACAAGGCTAACAGTAATGATAACACAAAGTTACCTCTATGGCTTTTGGAGACATTTTGTACACATTTTTAATGTAAATTAGAGCCCATGTGGTGCATACCTAGGACCTGCTCTCCTGTCCCATACCTGTTTTCCCAGGAGATGCAGCATGAAATATAGGATATACCACCAACTAATTTTCTGTCTCTCTTCAGCCAAATCAAATCTCACTGATGTGTGGCTCCCACATACAGAAATGCTCATTCCAGTGGTATTTAAACAGGGATTCCTTAATGTTCCAGACTATAATGACTTGTCTGGAACATTTCCTCAAAAAGCATTCTGAATTAACACAAGGAGCTGCAGTTGACTTCTTGGGTTTCACTTTAACTCAATAGCTGTTTTATTGCCTTCTGTGCCAATTCTGCATCTGTTGCTGTAACTCCAGTTTTCACTCAAAGTTTGTTCCTCTGCAGAGTGTGGTGGGAGAGGCTAAATAAAGAGTCAGTTGGCTGCAGCCAGTTTTCCTTGTCAGACACCATGGGACCTCCTGGGATGGCAGCTAGGACCTACAGTATTGGGTTGGCTTGAGACCTATGAAGTACCTAAGTGTAGGTGTTAGCCACAGCACCCCTTTTTCTCCTCACACCCTCATAATATCAACCCTACATCCTCCTTCCCTCCTCATCCCATGAGTCCGAGCCAACAACATCCTGAGATCAGGCTTCATAATTGCATTAGGTGGAGGAATGTACATAGTGCTGCATGCCAGTAGATCAGCTATATTCTGTGAGGAGGTATGCTGACCATATTTGAACTTGTAGGTGCCAAGTCTCTAAAAGTTTAAAGGAGCAACAAGGCTCAGTATTTTAAAAAAACTTCTCATCAAAATTTGCATTGCAAGCTGTGGTCCCCTGCAGGCCTGTGCACAAACATACGTTGTGGCCAACTCAAGCAGGAAGAGGAACTCATGTTGTGTGTCAGTCTGTCTGTGAAACAGGCAAATGAAAGCTGTGAGAACTGTCATTTCTCATTGCACTTCTGACATGAGTCAGTGCCCCGCTGAGGAAGAGAAAACGCAGACTCCACAGGAAACCAATTTCTCAGTCAAACTATCACCATCTCCAGTGATGGAGAAGATTTAGTTCTGTGCGTCACAGTCAAATTTATGATTGATGACAAACTCGTTCTAAACTGTTCGTTGAAACAGGTTTGGTTCCACTCTGGATATCCCTGCAAATGAGACATTTGATCTGCATGATTGTGTTTTTGTGGATCCAGGCAGAATGTTTTAGAAAGCACTCATGAAGCACTTTCTTCTTCAAAAAAGAAAGAAACTTTACAAAATGTGTAAAACAGTATATTAAAGCACTTTGATGTTATGTATAACCAGGTGGTTCTGTGTGTCTGCCTAGTAGCATGGCAGAGTGTTAACGTAGAAGCTGGAAGACGGCCGTGTTTAGTAACCTCTGACCCGTTGTCAGCCTTTGAAAAGACCTCCTGCTGCTCCTTTCCGTGGCCACCGGTCTTTCCTTTTTTCTCCATATGTAGTGTCCAGCCCACAGTGAGCTGCTCTGAACTTGGCTAATTAAGGATGAAAAGGTTGTGAGGGGTTTTGCCTTTTCACTATGAACAATGAGTTGTCCCCATTCTGCGAGACTGGGAAATGGCAAAAGAGAAGAAACTGGCCACACAGCAGCCGGGGTGGTAGCCAAAACACAACCAGGCTTTGGCCAGAACAGTTGCTGCTTTTGGTTTGCAGCACAGAAGGCTTGGGAGTAATGCTGTGTGGGAAAATGACTGACCATTCTGACTGGACCATTTCTGACTTGGCCACTCCATTTAGATTCTGCTCAGTTCACAGTCATCCTTTTACATCCTGCGATCACTTATCCAAAGCCTCTGCTGCGTATTTGTATCGTGTAGCTCATTAAAATGTTGAGATTTTACTTGGTTATAGATGTTGAGGTTACAGTGTCTATTTTAGCATGATGCTTAGGCTCCAACCTGACTGTAACAGCAGTGACCCCCTGCCTGGCCACCCCAGCCATTGTCGGGTGGGTGGTCCTGGTCTCGGGGATGGCTTGTTAGCCGACTGGTCAGCTTTTGTAAGATCGTCAAAGGAGAAGCAGGCTGACCGAGGGTCTGGGTGAGGGTCTGGGCGGAGGTGCCAACACAATTCCATTTGTCCCTGCTGCTGTCAGCTGTGAAGAAAGGGAGGTGAACAAGGCCTCATTATCAGCCTGGGAGGGAGGGCTGGTGATTATGGTCGCCTTGACACAGGGAGGCAATTCTGCACACATCGGACATCCTGCCCAGACCCACGGCTGACCCTTAACGCCTCCTATGAATCCATCAATGTATATGCAGAAAAATGAACAGAAGTGATGATGTTGTAAAAGTGGATGTAATCTCATGTGTTACCAGTGACACCCAGCAACCAAGCTGCTGCATCTCTTTGTTTCAAAGTGGCTTTAGCATTATCAGGTCCTTGCCCACTATTCAGTAGCTCTTGCCAAAACTGTCAGCCTTATCTGCCTCCCGTCAGACTCTCTTGAGGGTTAGGGGAAGGGGAAAGGGGAAAATCTCTCCCGAAGGTCTCATGACGCCTCCTCAGCTTAGCATATCAGTGGTCAATAGCAGTAGGCTGTAGTTTCAAATGATGCCACTTAACCTTCTTATCTCTGAACTGTTTTATAACCTCGCCCACAGTGTTGCACTCGTGGCTAGTTGGCGGGGTTTTTTTTTTTAAACGTCTTGCTCTGTAATCTAGGTTTCACCTAATAGCAGTTTAACTGTCACGAGTATGTCCAGCAATTTTAGCCTTTCATTTGCAGCAGTTTAAATATAATCCAGTGGTCCAGTTGGCTACTTTGATACCGAACAGAACCATCTCTGACCGAATATATTTCAGAAGCCAGTAATGTGGTTGTGATTATTCGGTCTCCTCACTCTCTCGCTCTCTCCCTTCTTTGTTTCCCAGGGGAAAGTTTGCGGTGGTAAAAAAGTGCATTGAGAAGGCAACTGGAAAGCAGTATGCTGCCAAGTTCCTGCGAAAGCGACGGAAGGGCGAAGACTGCCGCATGGACATTTTAAACGAGATCGCCGTGCTGGAGTTGGCCAAAGCAAACCCCTACGTGGTGGCACTGCATGAGGTCTACGAAACCAACAGCGAAATCATCCTCGTTCTGGAGTGGTAAGTCGATACGCTATATATTCCAGAAACAACACAAAGGTCTTTAAAAGTTCACTGCCTTGCCTGTGTTCAAACTTTCATGCACATATCCTTGCACCGCCACATATATGAGAAGAAAGTGATGGCACTAATCTAAATGGCCTTTAAAGTCTCCTCACTCTACAGTGTTTAAGCCATGCCAGGAAAACTGGGATAAAATGATTCAGCTCTCAATCATCACAGAGATGAAAATCTTTTAATCATCACTCAATAAAAACTTTCCATGACTGGAGTTTTTCCTCAAGCAGAATGTCTGAGGGATTTTAGGACTCGTATCAAATCTTTCATGCACATCATGCAACAGCCTGTGCGTTGCATGACGGGAATATCACCGCTTTAGTGTTTTCATATGAATTATATCTCTGATCTGTGGAGAAAAAAAAAACTCCCTGTATGTCGCTCAAGTCTTTCTCACCTCAAACACGTGAAATCTGTAGACTTGCACTATTGTTGCATGAGCTCTACCTTAAATGGAAATTTTCTCTCTCTGTGGTTAGTTTCTCGTCTCGTCTTGGCCTCAACACCCCAGTGTTCTTGTTATGCTGCATGGCTGTCAGGAAATGTCACTTTAAATACCAGTGTGACAAAACTGCACCATTCTCACTGTACGAAAATATCAATAAGTCGGTTGGACCCCACTCTGAGAACAAATTGCTCAGTGCTCTAGACGGTATGTTGCCTGTCAACATGCAGGTGAACTAGCCAGCAGCTGAGTCGTTCAGTGACCCGGCAAAGTCATCCCGTCTGTCTGGCTCTAGTCTGTTGTGGTTGGGTGTTAAATGACATGATGCATATCCAGTAAGCATTCT
Organism: Hollardia meadi; assembly: GCA_037974645.1. Lineage (NCBI taxonomy): Eukaryota > Metazoa > Chordata > Actinopteri > Tetraodontiformes > Triacanthodidae > Hollardia > Hollardia meadi. The sequence continues at coordinate 10,160,461 of JBBPCS010000672.1, forward strand.
CTAGCTGCTCTCACAACAGCCTCTAATTAGGATTTGGAAAGGACACGTAGCGTCTTAATTACCTTGCTCACCTTATTACAAGGAGATAACAGTGGACAGTTAGGCTTGAACCACGTCCTTCTGACCCTGTTCCTGAAATGCTCGCTGTTCAGGCAGGAAGCCCTCTCATACACAGTCCTTGATAGTCATCCCCATCCCAGACGTGGAATGCATCCACAAAACAAAGGCCTCTCTGTGGGGGGTGCTGTGTTTGACCTCTGACTGAAGTGTGAAAGGGGAAGTAGCACAACAGTTCACCTCTGCATGCGTGCAGAGAAAACATAGCATGAGGTCAGTCTGCACTGGTGCACAGTTCCTCTCCTGCTGCCAAATGGAGCTGCACCGGCAAGTCTTTAGGCGTAAAATCAGGCAGCCCCCACATGCATAATATTTTAGCACTTAAAGAGCTCGGGTTTCAAATGTCAACTCATGATTTTTTTTGTCAGTTATTTGCTAGTGCACTGCACATTTGTCCTAAACGCTGCTGAAGCAGTCACAGTGAGACCCTGGCCCACTGAAAAGATGCATCTTCAAACCGTCTGACCTCAGCATAAGTTTTAAGAATTGCAAACCATTTTCCATTTCCTGTGGGTTTAAATGCAAGCAGCAAGCGCGGCTCCCAAAAGTAGCACACCACCACGCTGGTATAAAGCTTTGCACACACTCTCGTAGCCACAACCACATCCTTGGTAATGTCAGAGAAATGGAAGCGAGGGAGTTGAATTCTAATCATCTTTGAAAGTGTAGCTTCAGAATGCGTCATTACCACAGAAACCTTCAGCTTAATGCCTAGTTTGAGAGACGGTCACTTGATGAAAAATGGCTGTGCATCATCTCTGAGGTCTGAAACTTTGTGCACTGTAGCTAAAACAATCATGGTGATGAATTCTCCAGGAATTAAATATTTCATTTTCTTAATATAAAAAAGTGTATTATAGTGTATATACAATTTTTTTTTTTTAAAGTGACACTGTGCTGATAAGTTTATGTCAATGAGCACCCAACTTGGTGATCAGCCAAGGAGGGCTTTGACCTAATAGCTTCTCCTGCAGAAATAAAAGGAGGTTAACTTGATTTACCCTGGTAATCGAGAACTAATATTGCCTCTAATCTTCTCCTTGCGCACACTCGTGTAGACTGCAGTGGGTTTTTCCTTGCAGCTACGTACAGGGGAGGACATCTCCTACACACTGAAGTAGTGTACTTTAACTCTCTTGAAAGGAGGCAGAGTGTTTGGACAATATTTAGACTTTAGGGAAGTATCAGATCATTCCTAAGTGCATGGCCAGAATATGTGCAGTCTCGTAAATTTAAACAAGATGTTTTTTATCGAGATTTTAAATCTTCTCAGGCCTTTTGCCGACAGCTTAATGAAGCTATTGAAATACTTTTTGTCAACCCTTAAATTATCCAGACAGGTACTGTTGAGAGTTTTTCTATACAACTCCAATTCAATAAGTGGTAATCTTGCAGTTTTCAACAATAAAAGCATCTGTCAAATCACACTGTCTTTCATTTCCTCTCCCAAATGAAAGGCTTGCTTGTATTTAGTATGAATGTTAAGATCAATGTAAATTGAGTGCGGAGTTTCATTGGCTGTCTTCACTGCTCTATGAATTCTATGGGGATTGTGGGACTGAGCAGTTTGCAACAAGTGGGGTAGGTGGCAGGTCAAGTATTTGGTGCTGTGAGCAAAATAAGAGATTATATCGGCCGATGACGGATATCCTTAAAATCCCCAAAAAACATGGACGCTATTTTCACAGCTGGGGATGGTAAGGAGTGCAGCGTTTGGTCTGGGGATTGGGTGGTGCTGGTTATGTAACAGTCATGCCCAGGACCTTGTTCCAAAGTTTTTCTCTTGTAAGATAAAAAGCATGTGTCATCTAAATCCCCCACACATGGCTCTAGTTTTTTTGGTGGGGACTGTCAGCTTCAGGCATTGATCTTACTGATGGAGCATCCAACGTAAATCCACTATGTCTCCACTTCACTTAACTTTGTTACACAAGCGCGGCAAGATCAGGCTGGAATCTGACTGTTTTTCACAAAAATGTGAGAAGTCACCACATTGAGTTGTCTAATTACTAAATTCCAAAGAAAGTTAATCCCTTAAATGTTAGTTGTTTTGAGTGAATGAGCAAAAACTATGCAGGCCAAGGCTCATACAGTATCTAGTTACAAACTTGACACTACTCCCCTGCCACCCTCTCTGGCAAATTTTTTAAAGATCTGTTTCTTTCCACTTGGAGAAGATGTTTAGGCTTTGATTAATTAGCCAGTGTTTGCTTCTGTTCGGCCTGTTTTGGTTTAGTAAATGAACCTGCAGTATTTCGGACTGTATAAGGCTTTCTCTAAACCTGCTGCAAGCTGATATGAGCATTGTTATAGGTCGGTGTAGGGAAGGTACAGGGAAGGGACATGCATAGGGAGGGTACCTAAAATTATATTGATTCATGTCTGACTCACATGTAGTGTGTAGACATGTATGGACTTTGTTCCTCCAAGCCAAAGTACACTCATGAGGAGACAGGGTGTTACATAATTTTACAGAAAGTGGAAATGACTTTGAGTTTGTTCACTAAAATTATACTAATGGGATGGGTTGGAATTGGCTATTGTCAACTTTCATGATTCAAACTGAGAGGAAGGGCGTACTTGTACAGTTTAAGGAGCAATTTATTATGACAAGGTAAAATGAGTAATGAAAACTGAAACTAGGCCAAACTAAACTCCACTGGGTGGCTTTCCATGGACAGATCATTTCGTCTCATCTTAGCCTTGTTTTGTTTTCTCAGTTTTCCTTCCTGTTCTTATCTTCCAGCGCCGCCGGTGGCGAAATCTTCAACCAATGTGTTGCCGATAACGACGACGCCTTTACAGAGAAAGATGTGATCCGGCTGGCCAAGCAGATCCTGACTGGAGTGGCCTTCCTGCATCGGAACAATGTGGTGCACCTGGATCTGAAAGTAAGTACACTGAAAGATTATATGACAATTTAGGACAGTCTATTCCCTCGAGTGGCAGACTGAAGGAGGTATAACCTCTTTTATGTAACCACAACTCATTCAGTGTATCATGACCCTCTTCCCACAAGCAATCTGAATGAACTATTATATTTTCTGTACTGGGCCCTGAGGTAACAAGGCCTTCATCACTGGGAATTTCTTAACACCCAAATGTCTAGCAAGTTAACCACGTATCTGGTTTCTTATTACACAAGTTATATAATTTTTGACCCATGATTAAGCTAAGTTGTATTTACGCTACATTATTCATGCTTGGCAGGGGTATCCTACCTGTTGATAGTCTCATCTGATAGGCTTAAGAGGATGATCTCAGGCTAGCAGCTACATGCTGCCTGATGAAGCAGACCTCAAATCCTCTTGGGACCATTTACCTCAAATGCTATGACCCATTCGCACTGACATGTAATAAATGGCCTCAGATGTCAGACCTTGGGCTTCTTGAATAATCACTACTTATTATGTAATGTACCTCTAACGTACCTAATCTGTGTACTCTCCAGCCCCAGAACATCTTGCTGACCAGTGCCAGACCTTTGGGAGACATTCGTATTGTGGACTTCGGCTTGTCCAGACGCATGGACAACATCACAGAAGTCAGGGAGATCCTGGGCACGCCAGAGTATGTTGGTGAGTCCTACATTCAGCCCCTAAACACCCAGATTCACCTGTGTCTTTTCACTTTGAGTGCCATTTATCATGACTAATTGGGGCCATGTGCTTCTGTTGCAGCACCAGAGATCCTGAACTATGAACCCATTAGCACTGCGACAGACATGTGGTAAGTGTGCTACTGTAGTTAAGACTATTTCCACTCATTTTAGTGGGTGCTATGCAGAACTCATTTAGTCTGTGATCGACTTCTGGAAATATAGACATATTCAAGACAGTGACATCACTTCTCTAATGTGCAAAAGACAGTCTAGACCTTTGACCACAAGATAAGCTTTGCTTCATACTTCAGATGTAACCATCAAAGATAGATTGCCTCATAACCTCCTGCCCTTTCTTCCTTCCTCTCTAATAGGAGTATTGGGGTCTTGACCTATGTAATGCTGACAGGCGAGTCTCCCTTCCTGGGTGATGACAAGCAGGAGACATTCCTCAACATCTCCCAAGTCAACATAGACTACTCGCAGGACACGTTTGAGGGGATTTCCTCCCAGGCTGTTGACTTCATCAAGTCCTTGTTGGTTAAAAACCCAAGGTGAGTTTATAGTAAACATATAGATATGATCCGATTTTCTGATGGTGGCTAAAACTGAAAAATTTCCATCAGCATCACTTTGAGGTGATTTGCACAACAAGGATGTGAGTCAGGTTCAAACCGGCACGGAAGTATATCCGCATACGTTTATACAAGTGAATGTGGTAAGAAGATTTACGTCACTTAAGCGAGAAGTCATTTCCTTTTTTGCAAATTGTGGTTGTAAACCCACACTGATACACCAAACACTGATACATAAGAGTATCACAATGTTACAAAACAGAAAAGCTGAAGGGGATTTTCAATATGTAACCATATTTCTGATGAACTTAGCTCTACCCCTAATTCTGATCCAGAGCTCAAACACTGTGCGCTTCATTGTTGGCAAAATTTGTTGATGAAAAGTAGGCCAACAGCAGCTTCTGTTTCACATCCAGAGCCATAATGTCCAGTCAGTATTGTTTAATTGCAGTAGATTGTCGGTAGTGTTGGAAAAAATTGAAGATTCCTCAGTGTTTCGGTAATCATTGAGTGATCGAAGGGGGAAATTCCTGAGAGCAAAAAGTGCTGTTTTTTGTGGTTTTCCAAACCAGATGTTGATAAGTAAGATGGCCGACGTCTGCGAGAGAATAGATTGAGGGAATCCGAAGATCCAGGCAATCCATTGGTTATGTAAACTATTCAGGAATTTCCACTCATCCGCAATGTTATTGTGTTTGTGTGTACAGGAAGAGAGCCACGGCAGAAGAAGGCCTCAACCACCCCTGGCTGAACTCATTCCCCCATCCCCATCCCCACTCCCACCCGCACCTCCACGCTAGGTCGGCCTCCTCTTTGGACGAGCCGGAGACGAGCCAGTCGGAGTCGGAGCCTGAGAGCCCGGCTCCCTCCCCTGAGCTGGACTTGATCGGGTCGTACCTCATGTGCCCGGGCCAGGGCGAGTTGAAGACGGGCCGTGACGCCTTCTCCTTCAGCGAGCCCCCCTTTCCCACGCGACCTGAGATACAGCAGGAGCTGATCTGCTGAGCGACGTTTCACAGGTGAAGAGAGACTGAACAAAGTCAAACTCCACGGAGCAAATACTGAAAGCCACTGAGCCTGCAGCTTACTGGCCTTGATCAGACTCAGGGCCATGCTATAGGGATGCTATATGGCTGCTTCTACTGCTGTGGTTTCTGTAAGCTGGGCTGTGTGTAGTTTGATACCTCTGTGTGTTTTTACACGCCACTCTGTGCTGATTTATGATTACACGGAAGGAATGTGAGAGGAATGAAAATGCAGGAGAAAGGAGTGGGAGAAGACACACAAGGAATTTGTCGCAGGACTGCACTGCTGCCTTTAAAGTGACAGAATTGAACTGGGCTAAGCTTAACACTGTGGCTAGTTCACCCCCGTACGCACACTGGTTTCTCTTTTTTACCTAATTAGCCTTTCGAACTGGTTTTCAGAAGAGAGGCTGCCTCCCGCTTCCTTGGGAAATGACTTCACGTACTGTGTGCTCTCATCAAAACAAGTTATGCTTCAGCTGACCCAGACATACCTTGTGTGATGAGTTTTATTTGAAGGAGGCAAAGAGCTTTGACAGACGGTTCTACTTGACAGAAAAATTAAAGCAAAGGACAGCAACTATGCTGAAGCCAGACGTCAACTATTCCATTGTTTTGTATGTTTATTTATGTGCGTTTATGCCACTTCACCCACTCAAATATACACACATCAATGCCACATCAATGAGTTTAACATGGAAATGGTAGCATTCTTATTTTTTTAAGGATAATCGTAAGCACTTTTTTTATTTTGTTATTGGACATCCATGTAAGAAACCAAAGGCTCATTAAGTCAGCTGTCACACAATGTACTGTTATATCATAAACATTTTTCCACCGCCCACTCTTTTGGTCACATTACTTTGCCACTTTTCAACCTCACTTCTGTGTCAATATTACAGTTTTTCTGGTTTACATTTTTTTTTTGTTTTGTTGGGTATTGCACAAGTTGCACAAGTTGTTTTTTGTACTTAACTGCAAGGTTGCCACTATATTTCATGCTCTTCAAATATTGTGAAAACACCTGTCTTGGAAAGAGGGAATGGTTGAAATCAACAGGTCAGTTTTGATATTAAAAATGTAATAGATGAACAATGACATGGTCAACTGAGGGCCCAGATTTGTATAAATATGTGACGTTTGCCTTCAGATGCTTGGGAACAGAGAAACTGGGAAGAATTTATCAAAAACGTACTGAAATGTATATTGTGAGTTATTAAGATTATTCTGAAAAGATATTGATTGATGTTTTGATTTATTTTTTTTTTAACCAGTGTACATCAATATATCGTGTCTTATTTTGTACTTTAACTTTTACTTATTCTTCTTTTTGTTTTGTTTTGTTTTCTGCTCATGAATTTCAGGAAGGTTTGCACTTGTCCTTGTGGACGTTATGTTAAAAAGAATAAATGTTGATGGCATGCATTGCAAAATGTAACAAAGAAAAATATATGTGCATTTTGTATAAAATTCTTTGGCTTATGTTTGATTGTTTTTAGAGCAACAATAGCAATGAAATTTAACATTTGGCAGCATTACATCCTAATTTCCCACAAGATACATAAAGTTCTATTTTATCTTAATATAATTTAAGGGTTTAGTTGCATTCAAACTACAAGACACAACTTCAGCATAATTCAATCAAATGTAGATTTGCTTTTCATCTTCTACCAGAGCCATGGAGTCTAACCTGGGGGGAGACGAATCAAATCTGCCGGCCTCGGCTCTACTTTCGCTAACCATTTCTTAAATTATTATTTTACACTTTCCAAAAGCTATCATAATCAACAGTGATATAGCTTACGTAACACTCACATATTACATTCTAGTTTTCCATTTTTTTTATCATTTGAAAGTTATAAAATAGACAGTACAGTGTTTGACATTGATTGTGACTACCCACAACCATTGAGCAACAGCTCCTGCTGGGGTACAGTAAAATTAAATTACATTTGATAATGATTAGTTTGGATGGTCGTGCGTGGTTGCCTGTCATAGTGATTTTTTTTTAATCTATATTTTTCTGACAATAAATTTGGGGCAGGGGGGATGTCCCCCGAATTTATTATAATTACTGCCCTGCCACTGTCAGGCTCTATGGCAATGTCGGTCAATAGTGACTGCATAGTAATTTATCCAAAGATCAAATTTCCATGCTCAGATTGTTAAAGTTGAATAGTGTTTAGAGATTTTCGGGGAGATTTTTTCCTCATATCTCCTCTCTTCATATCTCTCTAATCACCTTGTGACCCCTCAGACTGAAATAATGACTCTTTTTTTCACATGATCTTTTTTATCTATCTTAAGAATAGTCCCACAATATCCTTTTGTTGTCTCTCTACAAACTGATGATTAAGCCCAACACCTTTCAGAGTCTCTGTTTGTCTGGTGTTCACTTGTGTGTGTAGTCAGGAGAAAAAGCAGATCTCACACCAAAACAGATTACCCATGTTTGGACCGGATCACATGTGAAGCATCTGCTTTTCCTCTCAGCGTGTCTATTTCGAGTTTTCATAAAGAACATAAAAAATCCTCTTTCAGTCCAGTCTTCCCTAAATATCCAGCAGCCTCTCTGAACAGGAAATGCCAGCAGCCTGTGAAGAGTAATGCTTTCCACTGCAGTGAAGTTTCTTTCTCTTTGTGTCTTTTTCTCTCATGCACACATGCCTGTGGTTGTTTACTTGTATCAGGTTCAACAATATCCCTGCCTGCCAATGTCCTGAATGCTTGCTTTAATGTGCTCTTCCTATTGTGGGCACTGTGCCAGTTCAGCTCTGCTGTGGCCAATAAGGAGAAAGCGAGGGCTTCCTGCAGGGTCCTGCTCCGGTGGCCCTTGGCCAGAACGACCACTTCCCCTATAGAAAATCCTGCTGCTGCCTGGAGCTGAGGAATGCCAGAAATGTTCATAACTGGCCACCATTCTTTTTTTTCCAGAACTTGTCCTTTATGCTTCTCTTCCCTCCTAGTCTCCTTATGGGGCTTGTTTTCTCAGTGGGAGATGGTATTGTTTCCATACAGCACACCCACATATACACACACATAAACATACACAGTTATTGAAGTGGTCGATTAAGTGGTTGTTTCTCAGAAGAACTCTTAACATCGGTTGATGTGACTTTGATATTCACGGTGACCACTACAACTACAATCCTGCTTAATGGTTTTTGAAGGTTGCCAGGCAACAAATAATGCTTTTAAACACCCCAGTGAGGCCCATTCATCTGTGAGGTCCATTTGTCTCTCTTGAGTCTGTGTAACAACAGTCAGAACAGATAACATTAACGTTACAAATATTGATTTCCCTTGAGCTATACAAAACTTGATGTGATCTCGGTGTGTCATGCCTGCTGGGCTGTATGAAGTTCTTGCTGTGGGCACTAAACAGGCATTTCATCACATGCTAACCATGCTAACCAGCTGCAAATCTTACAGACAAGTCTGTCAACGCTTCCAGCATAACACATTGATCTCTTGAGGTTGGTGAAAATCCAGAACAGGGATTTCAAAATGTAAACGTCTTGGGAAGCTGGCTACATTCTACACTCCATCAGTCAAAACCATCACTTATATAACCAAAGATTGTTTGACAGCAGGCTGAAACTTTCATTGTGGCTTTTATGTGCCGCTGACAGCTTAGGAACACTCTACAAAAAAGGTATTGTGACTGCAATCACATATTTGTCTATGTAAAGCATTTTTCTTTCTCATAGTCAAATATCAAATATATGAATATTCTATATAAAATACCACACAGAGCCAGATATTACCAAAAATAGCACCAAATAGTAGGCTACGACAACCGCAGCACAAAGCACAAATAAGGATTTCTATTGGAACGAGAACATTTTTGCCTTTTACTGAAATGCCTTGACAGCTGATGGATTGCCATGGCATCTTAACCCATTAACCAAAGAATATATTTAGTATGTTAAGGAGAAGGCAAACTTTGCTGTCAAGACGTGGTTACACATGACAATATCAAAATTTATATTTATAGTGCCTTAATTGGTAGACAATGTTGATTTTCTTTTAAAAACTCACTTCATTTGAATTAGGAAAAGCTTGTAGCCTCATACTGTGACTGATTTGAAGAATTTAAACAGATTTGTTCTCAGCTCAGCTAGTAGGGTACTTTAAGGACATTGTACAGTTCCACTGTGGATATTAATGGGTTAATGACTTCGGCGACCCCCTGACTTTTCCTCTAGGCTTAGCAGAGCACCAACAGCAGTTCAAAGTGTGCGTTCCGTTTTATCCCATGAAATATCTCAACATCCACGGATGGATCGGCAGAAAGTTAAGGACAGACATTAATAGTTCCCAGATGCTAATTTGCAATAATTTAGCTTGCAAACATGACGAATTAGATGATGAACATGTTCTAAACATTAGAAAGTTGCTTAGCATCATCATGTTAGCATGTTAATTAGCCCTTACAGCCAAGTACGGCCTCGCAGCGCCGCTAGCATGGTTGTAGACACTTTTTCTACTTTTATGACCATGTGTGCACTTTGTCCCAAACTGTTAGACGCTTTTATGAACTGGGATTTGTCTTTGTATTCTAACCAAATAACGCATATGTATATGATTAGATGTCAGACTACTGGAGTGCCCTTATTTCTATCCCATCCTAACGTTCTAGTGGCCTGTTTCCATCACCAGTTTGACATAAATGAAGTGTTCCCAGCCCCTTATAGCACTCCCCTCTCTCCATCTGCCTGACCCTCCAGCTCCAGTTGCGTCTCTGTGTCTCCTCTAGCTGTCATGTTTTCTGCTCTCCCTGTCTCTCTCAATATCACTATCTCTAGATCTCTTTCAGTGCACCAGTTTTCTCAGAAGTAGTCCCCCTCACACCTTATATAATGCTGAAATTCCTTTACGCTTATGTTCCTGATTATACTGCTGTTGTGGAGAGTCTATGTCAGAGACCTCAAGAAAGCATGTGTGTGTGTGTGTGTGTGTGTGTGTGTGTGTGTGTGTGTGTGTGTGTGTGTGTGTGTGTGTGTGTGTGTGT
>JBBPCS010000672.1:10170892-10187605 GCA_037974645.1 Hollardia meadi
CACACACACACACACACACACACACACACACACACACACACACACACACACACACACACACACACACACACCAGGCAAGAATGAGATGCACTTTACACTAAGGATAAGTGAAGATTTTTTTTTCCTCCTTTTTATTCATTACTTCTCTGCGCTAAGTCCATAATTGTTCATAAATTGTATTAAGCACAGGAAGCACATGTTATGATGACACGTCTGTTATTTCAGCATTTAAACTGATACATTCCTAAATAAAAACAAAAATAGATTCACAGCCTTAAACAAGAATGGCTCTGTGAGGTTCACAATGCAAACATGGCTGTTGTATTTAACAGGTGTAAGCATGTTCACCATTAGTAAACATTTGCTAATTAGTATTAAATATAAAATACAGCTGGTGGTACTCATGGTGGCACCAATGGAAGAGTCAGGGTAACAACAGGGTAAGTGTAGGATTCATCTTCTGGGAACCATGAATGCCCGTACAAAATTTCAATCTTTCTAATAGTTGTTGAGATATTGCATTCTGGACCAAGCAGTGAGCTTCGTTAATTGCATGGCTAAAACCTTAATGATTCGTTTTAGTAGATGAATCTTTTAATTTGGACAATATGCACAGGCTGTCACAGACAATAGTGAAGATCTTCTGACTGTGATGAAACTATCACTTGTACTCGAGTATTTCTCACATTGAATAAATGCTTGTATACTGTATGCAATAAAGGCTCTTTCGTCTTTTGTAATATATTTTTTTGGCAGTGTAAGCTGCCACTTGCTGATTTGTGAGTGTTATGAGTTCTATGGGTGTGGCGAAAGATTTTGAGACAAAGACAGAAAACAAATATGTCCTTTTCTGGAACTTGTTGACTTTTAACTTGCTGCCTCCAGGAATATTTCAAGGTTTCCTGGAGCCTGAAACTGTTAATTAGTCAAAAAGTCAGCTGTCACATCTTTTTATGTGATTGTCACATTTTTTTCCCCCTTTCTCCTCATTTTCCCTTTTCTCTGGCTTTTTGTGTTATGTAACACTTCTGTGTGTGTGTGTGCGTGCGTGCCTGCGTGCCTGCGTGCGTGCGTGCTCAACACTGTCATTGCTGTCAAATTTTCATATTGTTTTGAAGCTTCCTGATGTAATCGGCCAAATCGGTGTGTGAAAAAAGAACCTGGAAACAATAGCTGGAGGTCAGACGGGTCGTGGAAAAACTGTTTTAGGAACAATGTTATCTGGAGACCTGGTAATAAAACCCCAGTCGTGTGGAAAGGTAAAAGCCCTTTGAGTTAAAGCGACTTCCGCTCTCCCAGACTTACCTGGGCCTTCTATTAGCTGAATGGACCTGCTTGTCACTCATGTCTGCATTAAACATTTTACCTTCTCTGTGTGTCGGCTGTGATAATTTCTGATGTGGCAGCCTGTTTTAACATGACAGGCTTTATTTTTACTGTGTTGCAGATGAATGTCAAGAGGTGTCAGGACCAAGAAATATCAGTGAGGACGGATTGTCTCCGCTCTTTTAACCCTGACAATAAAACAAACTGCACGCCATCCATAAAGCAATGCTAACATAGCTTTATAAATGGCGATACTGGCCGTGCCAGTTGAACGGTCGCTTTGGTCCAGACTGAAATAACTTAAAAACTATTGGATGCCATGAAATTTGGTGCAGACATTCATGGCCCCAGGAGGATATATCCTAATGACATTGGTGATCCCCCGACTTTTCCTGTAGTGTCATCATAAGGTCAAAACTTAAATGTGTCCAATTTGGTTTATCAATAGTTGTAAAAGTGTTGCTGGACTTCCTTGTGCTTAGTGCTATTTACCAAATGTTAGCATGCTAACATGGTAAAAGGATAGAAAACATTATACCTGTTAAACATTAGCATGGTAGCACTGCCATTGTGAGCATGTTAGCATGATGTCAGCATTTAGCCCAAAGCTGTGCTACCTCACAGAGCCACTAATATGGCTTTAGCCTACAGACTTCTGTTGAGTATGTGGGTGTGGACATATATTGCGTGCGCTGCGGGGACATAAATCTGTTTACACAATAGCATTGTGGGTACTCGCCTTCCTTATGGGGACAAAGTGTAAATAGTCCCCATAATGTAATTTTAAGGTGAAGACTTGATTCAAGGTTGGGCAAGTAGTGGTTATGGTTAAGGTTAGGGTAAGGCTTCAGGAAATGAATGTAAAATATGAATATGTGCGTGTGTGTATATGCATAAAATCAAGGGTCAATAGTGGAAAGGCTATTTAAACAGGGCTAGCATGGGGAAAAATTGGCCTTTTTTTTAATCAACTTGTCCATAATAATGTGAATTATTTATTTGGATTTTTGAATCTGTGTAAAATATACTGATATATTGCATAAAAGAAACAATATCATTTCTTCCATAATACCAGTACAGTGGCATGAGATGTGAGCTGCTCCTAAAAAATGTCATCATTTTTCTTGTCTGGAAGTCAACGCTGGGCATGAAAATGTGTGTGGGTGGAAAACAGGAGAAGAAAAGAGAACATCAATATTTTTCCACAGCTGCAGAGTGCACAGTATCCTTATGATGGAAAAAAAATCGTTCTCGAGTCTGTCATCCCACAGAGATGTGAAAGATGTTTCAGCCTATGCCAGGCAGAATTTTTTGCAGATTCATTCAACATTCTTTAGTATAACACTCCGGTGAGTCGCAGCATTATACAACAGGGCATGGATTCTTCGTGGTATTTTTTACAGAAAAAAATTGGATAGTGATATGTCCAGATTATTAGTTGCCATTGGTGCTTGTTTCTAACTTGGTAATACAGCTTCCCAAGCCCCTGTTTTTCACTGCCTGGATCAAGAAGACACAAAGGCCTGCAGCACTACAACAGCTGCAAAAGCATCTCAGTCATCCTGAAGAAAAATCTACTATAACCTTACAAGAAACACAACATTCCTAGAGACGCTTTTCTGCCAAGCAAAAGTGCACTTACTGTTTGCCTCAGATAAAGGAGCAAAAACAATCAGCTCGGTCTCATTGGGGTTCATGCTTTGAAAGTGCAGAGTAAAAGTCCCTTGAAGTGTAAACACAGCAGCATATCTGGGGCTCTTACGCAAGCTTGCTCTCACCCCTGGTTATACATGACACGCTGGGAAATATCAAATTAAATGAGCTTGTCCCCCAAAAATTCTAAGATAAATAAAGAGCTCTATTATTGCTTTGGGCATAATAGCTGCTACCCCGCTCGAAAAAACATACAGGATGGAGAACATGATGTTCCTCATCACAGAGTGGCTGATGGGGTTTTTTTTTTGTGTGGACTCCTAACATGCTATTAGGATGAGACACTGTTTTAGACGTAATTTTGGCACCTCAAAAAACTTAAAGGTTACATTTAGATTTCTTTCATGGGCAGAACTTTGGGAACTTCAAGTGTATTTTGACGGCACTTTTGACTTTGACAGGACTGAGAAAGTCAAAGAAACCCTATCTAGCGTATACTTCTGTTTGGACTCATTATAACTTAATTGCCTGTAGACGGCGAGACTGAGCGAACCCAGTCCATTACTCAATAATGAAGTGACATGTTAAAGAAAAGGCCCATTATGCACAAAATATATAACTGTACATTCATTTACAATGCAGTAAGAGTGCTTATGGGTTATTTACTTTTGGTTTGCCACCAAATAAATGCTTGGTATCCTATTTCATGCACAAAGTGTAGCAGTAATCAAGCAGGTAACAATAATAATAATTTATCTGTCACAGACAACTGTGGGTGCTTCTATTTCAACTTCCAAACACAGAGAGGGCAAAAAAACACAAGTCATGGAGCAGTACCACTACACAGCCTGTTCAATAGCACCACCATGAGGAGTGATAACACACTGAAACCTGACTACACTGAACTTAGTGAAGGGTTTATTTAACTGTTGAAAATGAAAATTTGCCAAACTTGCGCACACAGGTCCTAAGCCATACTTCTTTAGCTGGCTTTGTATTCTAATAGTCCTGATGGTGGTGCTACAGCAAAGTCTAAAACTTTGATTGATTGATTGATTGATAATAAATCAGCCGAAGGTGCTATGACTCTCACCGAAATGTAGCCCTAATTGGGCAGAAATGTACAGTACACACCCTATGAGCTAGCAGGAGCTCAAGTCCATCACTCTGTTATTCTCAAAAGCTGTGAAACCCTTTAAACCTATCCCCTCCTACATGTTTTCCTCAAATGACACCGAACTTGTTACACAGCATCTTCAAACTGCCCTCCACAACCAACCGAGCAAGATTTTTGAAATATCAAAATTTGAGCCCACAGTGCACCAAAATGTTTGACTATAAACAGATGCTGCAAATTCTGGCAAAAATAAATCTCCAATGTTCATGAAAAAACATAATTGATACATTTTAACATCATGGTAGATGAAGTGCGGTAAATTTCAGGATTTTATCTCAAAATAAGATTTTTTTTTTTTTTAAACAATATTTTGAATTCTATCCCCATGTAAACAATTGCAGTCAATGGCAATTGGAGCATCGTTAAACATCTTGAACATCTCGTACCTAATCAGGCATTGTGCTGGAGACGCCCTGCATGTTTTAGACGCGTCCCTGCTCCAACACACCTGATTCAAATGATCAGCTCGTCATCACGTCTGATAACGAGCCGATCATTTGAATCAGGTGTGTTGGAGCAGGTGAAAATCTAAACATGCAGAGCAGGAGCAGGACTGAGAAAACACTGGATTTAAAGACACAAGATTTCAAAGAACTTTGTCATTTAATAAGATTAAAATTATTATGGTCTGGGTTATTCTGCTGACAGGCCATCATGTACTTGTCATAACCATGTATGAAGCCATCTTATAATTCCTGCCAGCTCACTGCACCCCTCTGCGTAGCTCAACGCGATCACGGGTCGTTAGTTCAAGACCCAGGAGATGCAGCGTGAAAATCAGGCCTTGTTCTGTGTGAATCAGAGACATGACGTCAGGGTTTAGTGATGTTTGGTCCAGACAGTTCTGCTATCAGGATCCCCCTGTATTTCTCATGTATTTTTTTATCCTCTTCCTCCTCAAAGTGCGCGGTCCCAACTCACTGTGGCGCAGCAGCTGTAATTTGGGTTTTGTTTTTTGAATTTCATTTTTGTGACATCTGCCTCTGCACATCAGTGGTGGTAAACGATTAAGAATACTTCAAGGAATTAACTTAAGTTCTAAAATCTGGTTTCATTTTTCATAGTTCTTTATGTGGTGGTCTGCTTTAATATTTGTTTTGTGCTACAGACTTTTAAACAAGATTTATTCTAAATTCAAACATCTTTAGTGCGGAGATTTTTTTCACACGAGAAAACTTTTTAAAACCAATTTATATTCGTATTATGAGCACCTAAAAGTACATTTTGTTGATAATACTTGCGTATTTTCACTTATGTAAAATACAAGGTTTTAAATGCAGGATTTTTACTTACTATTTTTAACTAAATGCTACGGATAGTAGAAAGAGAAAAATAAAATAAAACCACAACCTGATCCAGTTCTTTTCACTTTATTGACACAGAGGTGCATAAATTAAGGTGGGTGTTTTAATAATTTCTGATGAATGAAGTCTACTTGAACATGTCTGCTGTATGCTGTTCTTACTCCCAAGTAAAAACAACATATCATTAAACAGGAAGGGAATTTATGTCAACGTTAGAGCACAACACGGGATTAAACGGTCATTTCACCTCCATCTTCAAAGCACTGACTGATATGATGCAAGATAAACTTACACAGGACTTCTGTCACCTTACTCTGAATAAGCATACCTCAACATAATCAGTCAAGGCATCTGCAAATAACAGACCCCATGTACGATTTGTAGTGCAAAAAAAGATGCCGGTTTTATAAAGGAAAAATAACGCATAAATAATATTAAAGTAAATAAAACACAGGTAAAACAAAATGACTTCACTAAGACAAGACACATAACAGATAATGCTATTTTTTACAGGAATGAATGAATGAATAGTAATTTGAGTTTCTGAGTAGATGTTCCAGATTTAGATACCGATTCTAAAAAGTGATGAGAAGTTTAAAACAAATGGAGGTCTGACAGATTATCTTTCAGATTTCTTTCAGAGTGTCACTCTTGTGGAGGTGGCAACACCCGGTAAAGTCAAAGACTGCATCACACACAAAAATCACTATTCAACACCACACAGATTCTCAAGAATTAAGTGACATTAATAGAAGAGGAGCTGTCAGATCTCACTCCTCAAATCTCCCGTCCAGGATGCTTTCGAAGGTGAAAGGGAGGAACTTGAAGCCCTGGCCTGAGTAAAACTTGTTTTGGAACTCCACCCTGTATAGAAAATAAAGATCCAAATTAAAACAATGGCAAGGAGGTGTCTCACACAATAACACAGGGACACAGTGGCTGTCAGGTTGAGTAATGCTGAGCAGAGCAGTTGAGGCTGATGACCTATGCTCTTCATTCCACAGTCTGCACCCACCTGCACCGGCTCATGCCTACATCCCCGCTCCTGGGCCCAGTCAGACACCTGAGCTTCTTCCCTTCTGGAAAATGATCAGGCACTATTTTTAAAAGGCTCATGCCAAATAACGGCTGGATGACCTTTTAACTGAGGGAGCCACAAATACCTGACATTCCATAGTCTGTCTGGAGTGGGAAAGCAGAAGAGGAGGGGATCTTTGTTTTACAAATATGACTGTACCCTGCACTTTTTCTTGAAAAAATGCTTAGGAATAATCCAAACTGGCGCTTTTTGCCCGTCAGCGTTAAAACCTGAAGGTTTTAAAAGCTCTCATTTCTCCACATATACTGTATAATAGTTCATTAGTGCTTAATTTATAAGGTCTCCAGAATATCTCAAAGAAAATCTCTAGACTGATGACCACTTGAAGGTGGAGAAGCCAACAAAATGTTTATCCGCCTCCACTTACATGCATGCATACTTCGGAACTAAAATATAAGAAGCAGCGTTTTATATAAGTTTTATACAAATTGCACCCGATTGCGCCTGAAGGCCATTTCACCCAGCATTCCTGTGCAAAGAATAATTATAGAGAAGAGTGGCTGAAACGCAGACATGCCCTGTCAATGTAACAGAGGATTATAGAATCAGGATAACATTCAGAAAAGCCAGACAAAGACAGGAGACAACAAAGGCTCATCCCTGTTATAGCAAGGAGTCATAAGACTGTTCTGTACACCACACTTGGTAAAAATTCATCATCTACACACTGACAAGAGCCTGACGTGTTCCAGGCCACAGGCCAGGAAACAGGGTGGGTGAAGGGAAACCATAATTTGTTAAGTTCTAATTGGGACACACCATTGTTGACTGGCAGACACACCCTGGTGCTGTGAATGTGTCGTTACATAATCTGTTGTGAATTCTGAACTGTGTAACTATCTAAAGTAAGCACGATAACCTTTGCTGAATCGGGTCTTTTACTAAATAGATTCATAATGTTTGATGTCACGTTAGTTCAAAGAAACTAACCTCAAGCATTTTTACACTTGGACCTGTGCTCAACTGACCAAACACAGATAACAGTTTTAACACGTGTTAACCAGCCCATGTAGTAATCATACAATCCTGTTTCACAAACCGGTGAACCTCGCTCCATCTTTGCTCGTGAACGACTGAGCCTTAAGAGGATGCCCCTTTCATACTCAATCATAATACCATCACCTGTTTACCTGTGGAATGTTCCAAACAGGTGGGGTTTTTTTTTTTGAGCATTCCACAATTTTCACAGTGTTTTGTTGCCCCTGTTCCAACAAGTTTGAAATGTGTTAAGCATGTATTTACAAAAATCAATGAAGTTGGTGATTTAAAATATAATATATTGTCCATTGTTTTCGGTTGAGCATGTGTCAAAATGGATACGCAAATTATCACATTTTGTTTCATTGATGTTTTACACAGTGCCACAACATTTTTGGAATCACAGTTGTACACTAAATTTACACCTTAAGTACAAACTATGTCCCTTGAACTCCTGGTCCTGGTTCCTTAAGTTGAAAGAAATAGGCTGAAATAGTCATCGGTCGTGTAAAATTACAAACAGAAGGAGAAGCCTCTCATCTCCGTTTTTGTGCACCCTGGAATAGTCTTCTGAGGAGCGGCAAGGTAAAAACCAGCCAGCAGATGGAGCTATAGGTCTGTGGTTTATGGTGCTTACAGTCATCATCATAGCAGTATAGCATTAGTAAACTGCTCTTCTTTGATAAGTGGATTATTAGAAAAGAGGCAAAATTATTTTTGAGTATGTATGATTTTCTGTCACATAGATACAAGTTGAGAGGGTAAAAACATCAACCTCTTTCTTTATAATACAATTCTTACACCAACATTGACCAGAGCATCAAAACATTAAAAACTGAATATGTCCACAGATTAAAACAGATCAAACTGAAATCAATGTTGAGACCAAGTAAAAAGGAAGCAAATAAAATATACATACAAAAACAAATGCAACAAATAAACCCAATTACTCAACTTACCAGTGCAGACGCAGTGCGTGCAAGAAGGCTGACAGGCCTTCCATAATGAGGAGAATGGCAACTGTGAGAATGGCAAAGAAGTAAAAGACTATGGCCAGAAAGAAGAAGCCTGCAAAACCTCTGGAAGAAAGGCCAGTGTGCATCACCATGGACCACAGCACCTCTGACAACTCTGAGCATGGGACAAAGAAAGAACATATTTTATTGCTGTGATTAACTTGAAGAAGCAAGCATTTCATTTGAGTGTAGATGTCATTTCTCTTAATAAACTGCTGCATTAATATACAGCCAAACTTTGACGATAAAAGTGTGACTTACGTGCATGAGCCAGACTGAGGGCCCAAAGCCTCAGATAGGAAGCAGTGTTGGAGATACAGCCCAGGCAGTACTCTATGGTGTGGATCGCCTGATGCACTGCCACATCCGCAAAGTTAAACTGTGGCACAGAAATATAACATCAAAATGTAACCGCATGTCAGAACAACCTCTCCACGATAGATCCTGAGGTCCACATAGGAGGAGTCTTGGTTCATTGTGAGTTCATGATCATTAATTTAACTGATACGAAAGCTATTTGCCGCTGTAGATCAGCAAAGAACCCAAAATTAGAAGAAGAGGCATCGTCGTCTTAGCACCCTGTGAACCCAAAGAATCAGCAGCCCCGGTGACGCCTCATGCACATCACCGAAACTGTAAGGAAGAACCGACCTACTGGCTCCCACAGCTTGAGGAATCCCTGCAACCCATGTTTCAACAAGTGACTCCTACACTGATCACACACCAACTAGCACTTGCATACACCCAGACACGGCTAAGAGCAGCAGGCAATGGATGACAGTATACATGGACAACAAAATGAGAAGAAGAAACAGACGGAATTGCTAGACATGCAGGGTTAGGTTGCAGGGTGGGGATGCAGCATGAGCTCCTGTCCTACCTCTTCCTCTTCGCGGGCCTTGACAGCAGGTGACAAAAGGCAATGCTTGGTTATTGACAACACACACAAACACACAGATTGACAGACAGACATGAGTAAACAGAAAAGCAATGATAGAAATCAGTTAACTTGAAAGAAAAAAGGATGAAGCCAACATAACAGGATGACAACACTCTGCTCACAAATGCATTTGGGGTATTTTAGAATTAAATTGGGGGAACATATCAATTAATCTTTTAAGAGGCCCACATTAACAACTCACAATTTAGCACGGCTACTTTCTGGTAGTGGTAAAGCACTTCAGGATGTACAACAAGCAACCCGACTGGTCTGATTTTCACAAAAATTATATCAGACTGGATATTAAAAGTTTTTTCCACACCGGACCTTCATCCATAATCGATGCTTTTCTTTGTCACGGTGGCAATGGAAACAGGAGCTATCAGTTCCTGTTTCCATCTGTGGCTTAGTGACTGAATTATTCAAAGATGCGAGTAGACACTCCCAGCTCCGCCAACAAACTGCTGGAGTGTGTCTCTCTTACCTCAGGCTCCTCCTCAGAGTGCTGTGAGAGCTGGTCATGCTGGATGATTTCAGCCTCATCCTCAGTGGGCCCATTGCCCACCCTGATCCCTCCAAAGTTCTGTGTACCCTGACATAGACGATGGGTAAAATAACAGAATTACAAGGGATAAATGATCATTTGTTGTGTTTATAGTTGAGGTACAATGCGTTTTATCAAGAGACACACTTGCCAGGTCGGCTTCGTCTTACCAGGTTTTTCCGCCACAAATGCTGTCTCCGCAGAATTAAAGTTTTCACGATTAACATACAAGGAACACAAGCCAAGGCAATTAACACCAAAAATGTTTGTAGGCCCATCTGCATATTCAGGAGAGAGAAGAAAAAACACATTATAGAAAGGACGATTAGCTTGCTGTGGTTTATTTTAGGACAATGGACGGATGTGTGGGTAGCTGACCTGTCCTCTGTAGAGAGGTTTGTTAGTGGGGTCATTGTTGTTGAAGAGGAACATGTTAATAAAGGCGATGAGGAGACTGGGAGCATCCTTCGAGGTATGTGCATCGTATGAGACCCACTTATAGAAGATCAGAATGACTAGGTAGCCAAACAGACTGGACATGAAGACAATCTCCGGGATGAATCCCAAGTAGATATTCAGTGACTTCTTGAAATACCTGCAGAGAACCACAATCACTTGGCAATTATGCACAAATACCACAAGAAAAGAAATGCAAAGAGAAATTCAAGTATAAATGGGGATGAAAATCTCACAGGTGGTTGAAGAGACTGAGACAGACTCCGAACAGCATGTGGATGACTCCCAGGATGATGGACATCTTCATCTTGAATGAGTTCAGGAATGTCAGCTTGTTGCTGGCAATGTTCCATATCTGAGGGAAAGCATGGTCAAAGATGGTGTTTAACTGATATTATTCTTTTTTAATTCATGCTCAATATCATTTTACTGATAACAGACTTTGTTCTTTAATGATATTCAATTACAAACCTATCTACATAAGTTAATGTTGGTTTGAGCATTATTTGCTAGATTTCAGCAATGAGCTGGAATTGATGAATTATTTTTAACTGATAATCATTTGTCAACACATGGTTTAAAAGCATGTAATGAGTAGCTAATTTCAAAATTAGCAGAATAAATACAATACAGATTACAAAGAAATATATTCACCGGATCAATGCCAATGGGGTACGGCCCTTTGAACACTCCATCTATTGCTGGGTCCAACTGCAAAACTTTATTGCCTTCCAGTGTTTCAAACCTGAGCAGAATGAGAAAACCCATCACTTTTGAGACTTGAATTACTCCCCCCACCCCCTGCAGTGATCAATGAGTTAAAGCCCAAATCAGTGATTACCAATGACACTTACGTCCAGTTGCCTCCTACTCGAGTGTCGAACATGGGCCTGACACTCCAGCCAGAGCCAAACACGTTGAGTGACTTGGAGAAGCAGTCGTTGTAAATGATGCCAGTGTAGATTGAGAAGATCCCCATTAGCAGGATGATGTAACGGCCTGCAAACACCATGCTGAACATCTGCCACAAAACAATCAACGTCAGATAAGTTTAGATCAAATGTATTACTCAAACAAGTAAAACTGCACAGCACAAAAATAATGTAAAGCTCTGGGGCTGGTGGATCCTCAGTAATGATAGTGTAGGGCTGATGAAATGGCCATGATGGGATTCATACCTCATTATCATTCTTCTGGGCCATCAGCCTGCTCTCTCTCAACACAAGGTACAGGGCAGCAGAGGTCATGAGCACCCCGTGGCCCAGGTCACCAAACATAACCGCAAATAGGAAGGGGAAGGTGATGATGGTGTATGGCGCTGGAGACAAGGAGGCAGGCATCACAAGAGGGGAAGGTGGTGTGGCGGGTGGAACAACATGAGTGAAACATGTCATGATATACAGCACGTCTCAACAAGGTGATAATGGGTGATGAGGCAGAGTAGGCAACAAGCCTTTCAGTGACTGTCGTTCAATCCTACAGGCAGCTCAAAGAGTTTACCTGACCTAAAGGATACATGATAACCCTGATGGGCTGCCAAGTTTTAGGGCTGTACAAAGAAAGTTGGGACACATGCTTACCTGGGTTAATCTCACGGTAGCTGCCGATTCCATAGGCATCCACAATGTTTTGGAAGCCTGAGGTGAACTTGTTGGTCTTGTTATAGGTGGGTGGTGTCTGCTTGGTCTGCATCCTATTAAGGATGGAAGGCACAGTGGAGCCACTCTTCTCCTAATTGTCAAACAACATGAGATAATGATGCACATTTTCTTTCACAGACCTGAACTACTAAAACATTTCTTGGAAGCAATGCAAACACCATGACGTTATTATCTTTCCAAGAAAGAGCTCATGTGCTGAGAATTCTGAATCCCTACAGTACACAAATGAGAGGTATCCTGCTGCTTTGTCACTTTACATGAGTGAGGGCCTTAAAGCCCGTCACTGCTCTGGTCTGTCTATCTGATTTAAGCGATTAAAGCTAATAAAAAAATTTATTTATCTAAGCTGAGTTCACGCAGCCTGCCAGGAAAACTTTAGTGGTAGAAGTACAGTAGTGGTACAGATAAGATCCTGATACAGTACACCATGGCCTCATGTTTCAAGACAAGCAGAATAAAGACAGCTGAGAGATAAATTGAGTGTAGACACAGTTCCATGCCTTGCAGGGCCAAGTCTCAGTTGCTACACCGGTGTACAACAAAATATCCAGTTAAAAAGAGTACTCCATCCATTTAATATGGTTGGACTCTCAATCAAAATTGTCAATATTGATACATCAGAGATATTTTTTTTATTCCACACACTCTTCTTCCTCGTCAAAACCTGGTACTTATGTTTCCCACAATGCAACTAGACTGTTGACAGCACAGTTGGAGATTTGGGTGTGACATGTTGGCTAATGTAGCCTCGAGTTACATGGGCAATGTCTGATATGACACTGCCTCATATCAGACTGAGGTATATACACACATATACAGCAGTACTCCCCAAAACATGCTTTTATGTATGAAATACATCCCTTTAAGATGATTATTGATTGTTAAATCAAAACCTCTACCTACTCTTTAACTTATTAGCCCCACAAAAAAACGATTCCCACAACTATGACCTACTATCTTATCCTAAACACAATTTGTCATGCATGATGACCAGAATTTTCTTGGCAGAGAAAATGACATTAATATGAATGCAGAAATTGGCTCGTCTTAAACTTAACTTTAAACTAAACTTTATTGTTTTGCAGCTTGTTTGTTTTTTAAAACTATGCAATAACTCCGTTTACTTCTTGTTTAGAGGAACTTGCATGTTGTGTATGCCCCTGCTATGACTTGTAAGCTCCTTCAGTTGGCAAAAATAAATATCCTTTAAAGGCATAGAAGATAGGAATTGTCTGTTTGTAAACAGATCAATAAACGATTCTGGAAAAAGATTTTTGACGACCTGAGAATGACATTCAACAATCGACTATCTTTCTCCAGAATCGCTTATGCCCAGAAACATCCCGAACACAGCAAAAATAATAAGAAAGAGCAGGCAGAGGGCTGCAGATTCAGACAGCACCACATACTTCTAGTGGATCATAAGTGATGATTGAGAGGGATTTTTTTTCCCCATTGTTTTTTAAGGAAAGTCCTGCTTCGAATTCTTTTAATTAATAGTTAATATTCCGATATTTGAGTACACATAAAAGCTGGAGTGTAGTGTCAGTGCAACACCCGTTACTTACAACCTACTTCAGACCTGTTGGTTCCAAACTGGTTCTGCTACATTTACTACACAAACAGAAAAAACTTCAACCACTATCTACTTTCTAAGAATGAAAAAGTGTGTGTGTGTGTGTGGGGGGGCTTGTATGACTGTGTTGATAAAATATGAATTAAACCTACTAAATAGTATATATTGTACGGAGCACGTTGTTTTGCTCAGATCAGTTACTCACCGTCCCGCGGCGCAGAGCAAACTGGATGGAGTCCAGATCGGAGACGGGACACCACACCTCAGCGATCAGACACTTCTGAGTGACGTCAATGTTGCAGAGGTTGAGGGTGTGGTAGATGGCCTTCATTTTTCTCACCTTGATGAACCACACTCTGACTGTCTTGGCTGCAGCCTGCAGGACCCTCTGTCTGTGATCCTCAGTCTGGTTCAGCACCTTTGGGGGTAGACGAGAACAGAGGCGGCTGTGGTCAGAATGACAACTTTTTGTCATCACATTTCGTGATGGCAAATTTTGTGTATTCTCCTTTATGTTATCTGCAATTCATTGTTATTGCTGCCTATCTTGGCTAAGAAACTGAGAGATGAGAGTTGAGATTTTGAATCTCGTTGATGCTTTTGGGTTAGATTAAAAAAAAAAAGATTTCTGCTAGATATTGACAACCGAGGAAAGATTGATTTGTCCTGGTGGAAGTCCTGGTGTGAAAAGACAAATGATGAATCACAAGATGATCTGAGGTAAGGTTAGGTCTTTTTTCTCTTAATCAGAAATGACAAACCCCTTGTTACAATGTCCCGTGTACAAATATTACCCAAAATGCTCCTGAAGTGGCTTATAAACAAACCAGCAAGTTCTATAAATCATCGATCACATTTACCATCTATAAATCTATCTAAATAAAGTCTTCGTGGATTATAATGTACACTACAATCAGAAAAGGCCATTATAACAAGAAAACTAAAACTAGCAGCAATGAATCATACATTCCTTGATATTCATAGAAAGAGTTCACAACACGTGGCTCGATCAGAGAGCAGCAAGTCTAATATTTAAAAGCAACTGGCTGTCTAATCCATTAGGTTTTCCCAAAACAGATATAGGATGCTGCTGCTCACATTTAGAGCCGTGTCTCATGATCAGCAAATAGCACGACACTTAAGCTGTCTGCCTACACACAGGACTCTCGCCTGCTGTCCAGAGGCTTAATGACCCACACATAGTTGAACGGCGTCCAAATAGCTGGACATTCTTCCTCATCCACGTAACGAGGAGCGTAACAATGCATCCACAAACATCCAAGATCCACATTCTCTGATGTACAAGCCCACGAGGATATCAATCAATTTGTCAAATATCACATGCAAATATTGTACAAGCTGCTCTTGTGGCTGCAGCTGTCAATGATCCTATACTATCTGAATTAAAGACATGAATAAATGTCACTTCCCTTCCTTTGGTTAGCGCGTCAGGTAATATCTTTGTCATATGGGTAGTTCTTATTTGCAAAGCTGAAGGAAGGAAAGATTCCCTGGGGCTCTACCTTGCGTTAGAGTCAAGGCAACAAGTCACCGGGGAGGAATTCAACACTGCAGGCACAATAACAACAGTGTAGTTTCTAGGAAAAGATGGTGCCTGCTGGAGAACATTTCTCTCACGCTGAAGTTAACCAGCAATGGCATCAAATCAATTTATCTCCAACACCCTTTAAATATTCATCTCACTCACTTTCAGTCTATTATTTACATGAGTGGCCAGTGAAGCAAACAGCTCTGTTTTCTTTGAGCTGTCATGAGTGAAACCTAAATCATATCAACTTACTGCTTAATATCTGGCTTACAGACTAGGCAGGAAGTAGAGAATGAACTGTAAAGAGCAGATGTGGTCACTGTCTTAATGCAATTTCCTCTGCAGTCACTTTCCAGTGGATTTTCTTACTGATCAGGCAGAAACAAACAAAAAACAGAACTAACCAGTTCAAAGTGTGTTTTTGTGTTTGTCAACATTGTGTACGTGTTCTCACTACTACTTACCATTTGCAGGTCCTCAATGCGTGCATTCACCCCTGCGAGCATCTCTTTCCTCTCCTGGGGTGTTTCTGGACACGGGTACAAGGTTGCTCTGAACCTGAAGACGGGTAAAGAAGAAGAGATATGGATCTGTCGGCGAAGAACGTTTCATAGAATTGTAGAAATGTTGGGACGATCATTTACCCCTCACAGATCTTCTTGACTCTATTCTTCAGCTGGTCTCCCTGGAAGAAAATGATGAAGACAGACTTGTGGACCTGGTCACCCTGTGGAAACATCACACAGTTAGGACTGAGACACGCACTACATCTGACTAACTTCACAGAGTCACGTCTCTACTTATTGTAAGAATTTACTGTAAAAATCAGATTTTAGAGACTACTGTACATGACTTTCATTTCTTTAACAGTACTGACCGTGGTGGGGTCCTCCAGAGGATCTTCAATATCTGCCTGCCTCAGGAACACATTTCCTCTGCAAACTCTCCACAGCATCCTCTCAAATGTGGGAATACGTTCCCTGCCAATGACTCCAGCCACAAATCTATAACAGATGGAAAACTTCTGTCACCACTGTTGTTGATTATTTGGGCTGGTATGAATAAAACTTCTAAAAAAAAAACAGTCTGACAAACTTAGCCGAGCCAAAAAATCATAACAAAGATTATGAGGTCCTTTATACAGTATATAGAAGCTTAAAGTTACTTTCACAAAAGTTAGGATTCTCAAAGTTCCAAGTTCAGACCCTTAACAATACACATAGACCATAAACCTTTGGTCATAACTTCTGCTTTAACAGCTTAAAACAGACCTTAACCTTAACTCTCGTTCAACAAAATATTAAATAAAAGATAAATAACCTCTGCTACAATTCTTTTCAGTGAAACGAGACTGTTGAGTAGAGCCCGACCGATATGGAATTTTGGATGCCGATGCAGATACCGATATTAGGGAGCAAAAAATTTCCGATACCG